>ML782062.1:1627698-1649502 GCA_009831015.1 Picea engelmannii | reverse complement strand
TTTACTATGAGGCTTCAGATTCCTACGCCTCTCTTCCTCTTGCAGCAAAATACCTGTCAATTCTTCAAACGTAGGAGGTTTCTCACTTGCTGCAAGACCTGTTATGAACATATGATAATCTTCTAGCATGCCATTTAAGGTAATAGTCACTAGATCAGTGTTGGAAACAGTTTCCCCTATATTTACTAGCTTATCTTTCACCTCTTTAATGCGACCCAAAAATGAACTAACAGATTCATTTCCATCCATCTTAATGCCTAGCAATTTAGTTTTTAGGAACAAAATGTGATTTCTGTTGCTAGTTTCATGCAATGCTTTAAGAGCTGTCCGTGTTGCAGCAGAAGTTGTAGCATCTCTAATATGTGGAATTATGCTATCTTTAATTGACATGCGCAATAATACCTTTGCCTTCTTTTCGCGCTTCTCCTAGTCTTGGATCTGTGCTGCTGTCGCACCTGCAGCCGCATTAGGTTTTAGTTCAGTTCCATTCGCAATGTTCCAGACACCATAGCCCTCCATTGGCGTCTGCATATTGAATTTCCAATTAATGAAGTTCGAGCCATCTAACTTGTTGGCTTCGTTGAGGTAGGTCTTTGCCAGAGGATTCGCCATCACTGCAATTTAGTCTCTACAAGTAAATCACCAAGGATATGCAACTTTCTGTCGAGTTTTCTCCTATGCTGAGCAGTTTGTCGCTCTGTCTTCGGATCCACTGATCCAACTATATTTCTATTGTCAACTTAAATCATGCATGCATCCACCTTTAAATCATACATGCATCCATGCATGGACCTTTAAATCATAACCCCCACTTTTAAACATCCACCTCAAAATTTCTTACCGACTTTAAATATTAAAAAAAAACTCCTTAAAAGAAACCTTCCTTTTTTGTTTTAATACACATGCATGCATCCACTTTAATAATAATAATAAAGTGAATAACTCTTCCTTAAATTTCAAATACACATCCACTTTTATTTATTTAGCCATCCTTTAAACCTTTCATAAAATAATGAACCGTGCACTTAAACAAAACATATACCACTCATGCCATCCAAACTCCACGCATGCATCCAAAGTCTACTTTTCAAACTCACGCATGCATTCAAACTTGCATCAAACTCACGCATGCATTCAAATTTTGCAAATGAGGATCGACCTTACGCCACGCTCCAAGCTCACGCAACCTCTTCTGCCTCGATTTGCTCACGGATCTTCCTCCACGCTCAAAGCCTCGACCTGCTCTCATGCAGGTATTCTCCAACTCGAATCGTGGCTGCTCTCACGCAGGTATTCTCCAACTTGAATCGCGACTCTTCTTATCCAGCTCGTGGACCTCTTCTTCCATGCAACTCAAACCCACGCGGTTCTTCATGGATCAAGAACTTACTCAGCTCTCACAGAACTCGCGCTATCCACACCCTCTGATACCAAGATAAAATATACGAGGCAAACAACATGGTGAGGCTACGCTCACTTCTATGTTATTAAATGAAGACGGATTACATCCTTATATAGGAAAAGACTCTATCGAGTTGGTTACATGCAAACCAAAGACAACTAGACTCTTAATTAAGAACTGACTCTTAACATGCCTACAACTGACTCTCACAACTGAAGCTTATAACTGGTGCTTATAACTGGCGCTTACAACTGGTGCTTTCTCCATTATTTCCAAGTGGCTTTTCTACTACTATATCAGTTGTAATTTACATGAGAAGGTGCAGTAGAATCTACGTAAAGTACACTCTAGAGAGATGACACTCTTCAGAGATGAATTGTTGCAAGACCTGTTGAGGTAATTGACCCAGAAGCAATTGTGGTTTAAGTTAATCCGTTTCTTAGCCATCAATAGGTCCGCTTAAGGATACACAGGTTCAATCAAAAGAAGAAAAAGAACAAGGTTTATGGGCATAGTAAGGAAGAAAAAGAAATATAAAAAGAGGTTGAAGTAATATAAAAAAAAAAAAACTTCGTTTATGGACATAATAAGGAAGAAAAAGAAAAGGGGAAAAGAAATATAAAAAGAAGTTAAAGTAATAAAAAAACAATAAATAGGGAAGAAAAAGGGAAAGATTATAATAAAAGCAAAGCCAAAAAAATGAGCAAAGAAACAAGGATAAGGAAATATAAATAATAAAGGACACAATAAAACTAGAAAAATATAATAGTTATAAGTTAATAAATATGAGCACAACACAATAAATTAGAAAAAAAAAAATTGAGGGTATTGGAGGTTATTGAGATGAAATTCTTATAATTAGAAGCTTTGATATCATTCCTCAAATTTATAATATTTTTAATATAAGATTAAAACAAGGTTTCCCTATATTTTAGAGTCAAAGCCTTATTTTTCTTCCATTAAAAGTCTTGTAAAAATAAATCTTCTAATTATAGGAACAATATGGTGAGTCTTCTTTTAGCCAAATTATATGAAATTGTTTTGGAAAAGAAAAATAAAATATGGTTAGAAATTTCAAAAAAACCTATAATAAATCTTTGGCATAGATTAGAAGAGTTAAAGGTTAATTTGAGTTGATAGTTGCTAAGATAATATTGTGTGAGAATTTGTTTTATAATATTAAGAACAATGAGGGTTGGTGAAAAGAAAATAATTGTAATATAGGATATAAGCAAGGATGTCACTTATCCCACACTCTTTTTTCCATTTATGTTGACAATTTAGAGATAAGTTTGGAAGAAGCATATTATAATGGTACTACTTTCACCGGAATAGTAGTTATCCTTCTTTTTTGTGTCATTGTTATTATTCTCATGGAAAGGTATTTCTATTCTCAAAAAACAACTAAAAATCCTCAAGGATTCTAATCTATCATGGGTATGACATTACAACTTTACAAAATAATCGTTATTATTATCAAATACAAAAAGATCACTTATACTAATTTATTTTCATGGCAATAACATCTTAGAAGAAGTTACTTCGTATAAATATGTCACTTTACCTTCATCACAAGATTAACTAGAACCAAAGCATTGAGAAAATGATTAATGGAGGGTGGAAAACCTAGTTTGGTCTTGAAAACAATTGTAAATGAGATAAATTCTAGTCATGGGAAAAAAATCCTATTTTCAGACTCTTTTCATTTATGTAATATGATTTTTAAGTTCAAGACTATAACATATCTAGAGAATCATGGAGAAAGATTGAGAAAATACTAAATGATTTTATAATTTGTAATCTTAAAAGTAAAAGAAATACACCCTATCCTATCCTCCTCATAGAAGTGGGTATTTCCCCCATTGAATGTATACATAATAACTAACATGAAAGAAAATGAGATTCCTAAGTTTGCTTCAAACTCTAGTCAAAGTCACCTCTAACTCAAGAGAGGTTGACATAAAAATGACAAGATTTGGATAAATAATTGCAAAACAAATGAGGATCTTGCTTTATAGAATATCAATACCATTAAAAATATTATTACATTTAAATTTAACGAGAAATTGTGGTGTGATAAAGAATTAAAGGATAAGAGAAAATCAATATACTGTAAAGAGTTACTTAAGCTTGAAATCTAGAAGATAAAAAATATATTTCTATTTTGATTAGCATAAAGAATAAAATCAACATTGCTAAAATAAGAACAAATTCTTATCAACACTATAGTAAAATAAAGTGTTATAGAATTCCTAAAACATTGTGGTTTGAAAGAATCTATCCAATAAAAAGGACCCAATTTCATACCATTGTTTCCATCCTTCATATGAAACAAGAATAATTTCAATAATATCAATCCCATGAATTAGTGGCCTACTAAGGGAGCCAATTACCTAGAAGTGTCCATATATTTGATCACTAAATTAAATTATTGTAATTATAAGGCCCATTTTAAATCGTGATGATATTGTGTCTTTGATGGAATTCTTAAAAATATTATAGGATGATGGTTGGTGTGTAGAATGACCTATTTACCCATTAGATGATGTCTTTATTTCTCAAGAACTTGCACCAATACATAAGATTCCTTATCAGATGTTTCATAGTTTAGTTTTTCTACATATAAAAGAAATTAGCACCAATACATAGAATTCCTTATCAAATGTCTTAGAGCTTGGTTTTGTTGCAGATAAACGTTATGAATGATAGGCCACAAGGCATCTCTATCTCTAAGAAAAAACCCATATAACATAATGGGAAGCGCTTGTCTCTATCTTAAAAGGCTATTAATTCATTGAATCACATACCTCTCTTACCATTCCAATTGAAATTATCAAGATTAGATAATTGATGTAGTGGGTGGGAAATATTTTTGAAGTTTTTATTGAACTTGAAGTAAGAGTCATGCCAAATATGAAGCTTTCAATAATTGTCATGGTGTCAGGCATTGACCATTTAATGAGCACTTGGACATTTTGGGCTTCAATATGAATAATTATTTTGTCCATGAGAAAGCTAAAATAATGGATAGAGGTTTTTCGAAAGACTGAATTCTTATTTTTTACTTACAATTTTTGTTTCTTGGGTAGTTATAAAATAGTGTTGACATGATGCAGATTGTATTAACATGTGTGCTTGAAGCTCAAGATGTCATCAAGTTATATAAAAACAAAGTGTAGAAGGTGTAGTGAAATACTACATTAATGAGAAACATGAATGTAGTATAGGTTTTAGACAACTAAAAGGGAATGATAAGACACTTATAAAGGCCATTCTCTAAGTATCCAATGGATTCATGTGTATTTGGTGATAACCGTAATTTGAATCTATCTTGGTGAAATATTTCTTTCCATGTACGTGGTATAGATGTCTTTTATCTAGGGGAGTAATGATTAATAATTATTAACAATGATTTGGTGATAACATCTTCCTACCTATTGCAAATGATGAAGGATAGTGAGAGACATGGAAGCATGCTAGGTTGGTTCTCAATTTTTTTTTCTCTTGTAAGAGTGACTCGAAAAACCATTAGATGCAGATAATTTTAAATACACATAAACGTTTACTTTATCTTCGAAATAAAAATGATCGCTTGATGGTTTTACAAATTACATGTGAAATATTTCTCTAGACAATTCCACTTTAATGATAAATGACTTGAAAATGATTGAACTTGAAATGAAAAACAATAATATAATCACATACACAAGTTGGAAAAAAAACGAGTTCACCCAATTTGGGCTACCTCTATGGGTTCACTTCCAATCGAGACTTTTATATTAATTCTCAAATGATTTTGTTTTATAGTGATATTTTTACATATTTCTCAAATGAAGAAATGGAGTGCATCATTGAATTATTGGTGAAAAATTATGCAAAATTGATATAAAACACTTGAAATTTCGTCAACGTAACCCTCTGCATGCTTTACAGTGTTACCTCATATGCCTTGTACCTTTGGCACACATGACAAGAAAATTATCTGTGTTAATTATGTGTCTTCTACCTTGGGGTTTGCACCATTAAATAGGGCGCACCTTCTAACCAAGTCCCAAAATTTTTGGCATACATTATAAATATAGTTTGGTTAGTTCATAACCAAATCCACACTTCATGCTACCCCACGACATCATTTAATTACAAATTCATTGGTTTGTTTTAAATAATCAAATACATGGATTTATTGGTTAACAGAGGTTGTTTAAGTCTTTTTTATATTTTGGCGGGTCGAGGGTTCCCTTCCCACCAATCGTCCTATTCCTGTGGATTTTTTGTTAAATGGTTGTAACACACACACACACACACACACATGGATTTATTAAGATCTTTGGAAGGTTTCGAGTTCAACCCCCGTAGACTCCCAAATATTTTAATGAACCATGACCATAGAGGCCAATGGGAAGTTTCCACTTGAAAAACTCTCATTGTCTCTTCAATGTCACATGTCATAATATAACTCGTCCACTTGTTAACATGTAGTTGGATTTTACCTTGCTTATTTAGCTGCCAATATTTAGGTGCCACATGTCACCCTTTTAGTGGTGACACATTTCACCCCTTTATTTTCCCTTGTAATTTGACCTTTGACCTTTTTGGAATGTATGGCTAGAACTTTGACCGCTCATAACATCTGCATACGAACTCTGTTTGAGGCAAAATTTGCACCATTGAAAAGATATCATCAAGCTCTACACAGTGATAGTGTTTTTGGGATGATTTGAAGAATTTTATTTTTTAGCATTTCCAAACCATTCTAGACCTTTATGGATGTTCGCGATCTTTCTAGATCTCTATGAGCATTCCTGGATCCTCCTGGATCATTCCTCCCCATTGGAATACTTTTGGACCTCCTCACGTTTACTCAAAAAATAAGTGAGGTTAGAGTTCCCTCACCCTTCTGATATCCATCCATTTAAATTTACCTGGTTTTACCCATTTAAGGCCAAATCGAAGATATTCCACTTCACCTCGTTGTGAATTTTTTATCCCTTTTTCGAGAATGACATCTTCTTGTAGTTCGTCCAAATAATCTAGAGAAAAATCATTAACTGTTGGAACTTGAATTCTTTTATCTTCATCCATAATCATAGGAGGCTTATAAAGCTTCAAATTCTCAACATTTACCACTGAAGACATTTTCATGTAGGATGATAGATCTAAACGAAAGGCATTAGTACCAATCTTCTCTAAGACCATGAATGGACCATATTAGTTTGGCCTTATATTTTTACCTTCATATTTCATTCTATATCTATTGATGTGTAGCCGCACTTGATCACTGACTTCAAACTGATGATCAACCCGATGTTTTTCATGCCTTGCCTTATGCTCGGCTAGGCTTTTCTCCAATTTTTCCTATACTACTTGATGTACCTGTTGAATCTTTTGATTGGACCTTTTATCTTTATATGTATCATCCTGGCCATATTTTTGATTTGTTTCACCATAAACAAATTTGATATGTGATTTAGGAAAGTACCCCAAACATACTTCAAAAGGAGTTTTCTGAGTAGAAAAATGGTCGGTATGATTATATGCATGCTAGATATAAGGTAATTGTTTATCCCATAATTTAGTATGATTTTGTAGTATCCTCAAAGTAGATGTACCATTGTTATGTTCACCACCTATATCTATCCATATTTCTGTAGATGAAAAGTCGTACTCTTCTTCAACTTAGTGTCCATTAGCTCCCATAAATGAGACCAAAACTTTCCCAAAAAGACAGAGTCTCGATATGATATAATAGATGTAGGAAGTCAAAAATGAACCCATACATTAGAGAAGAACATATGTGTTGTGTGTTCAGCTGTGACCTGTTTCTTGAATGGCATTAGAATACACATATTGTTGAATCTTTCCACCATGACATATAGATAACCATGACCTGTCCTAGACATTGGTAAACCCCCTACAAAGTCCATGGAGGTAATTTACCATGGTTGTGAAGGTATTGGAAGTGGTGTATATAATCCCCATCTTTCTGTGGCTAGGATGACTTGTGGAACACATGACACACCCTTTGATATACCTGGAAACTATCTCGTTCATCCGAAGATAATAACAATACATTTGTAACTGTGCAATTGTCTTACCAACCCCAAAATGACCAGCGAAGAGAGATGTATGATCTTCTCTAATCACATTTACCCTTTCATATCTTGGTATACATAATTTTTCAAGTTGATATAATAAACTATCATGCACATAATAGTATGACTATTGATTGTTGTGAGTTAATGCATCATATACTTCTTTAAAATCATCATCCCTAGCATATTGCTATGCATAACTTTCATGTGCTAAAGGATTATACCTGAGTAATGTGGATGCATTAATTAATGGTATTGATAACATATATGCAACCTTATTATGAACACCCTTCTTATACTTGATTACCATATGGAACTGATATACAAAACCCATCCACTTGAAGTGTCATGAATATTGTAGCTTGGTTTGTGACTGTAAATACTGTAATGGATGACATCTATATGAATTATTGTCTCCTTTCCCATTAATTAATGTTTCCATTCATTTACACTTTGTACCAACACATACAATTCCTTATCATATGTTGGATAGTTAATCACAACTTGAGTGAAAGTCTCAGAATGATAACATATAGGTTTAACTTGTTGCATCAAGATTGTGCCCATGGCATATCTGTTTGCATCATTTTGAATCTCAAATGGTTGTTGTATATCTAGAAATGTCGGGATTGGTATAGTGCTTATCTTTAACTTCAATTTCTCAAAGGATTTCTATTTATTTCCTCCCCATTGAAAGACTTGTTTATCACTTCTTAATGCATGTAGAGGTGTTTCTATATATGAGAAATTAGCAATGAATTTCCTCCAGTACTATAACGCTCCTAAGAATCTCCTGACTTCGGTGGAAGTAGTTGGCATGGGCCATTTCACAATGACTTCTACTTTTGTAAGATATATATTTAACTGACAATTCCATACGATGTATCCCAAATATACCAGAGAAGTTTTGAAAAAATCACATTTAGATAACTTGATATACAACTTATCCTTCTTCAAGAGTTCAAATAGTGTCTTGACATGCTTTATATGATCTTCCCATCTTTGATTGAAGATCAATATTTAGTATAAATAGACAATAAAAAAATCATCTATGTAGGATCTAAACACATAATTCATCACTCTCATAAAAGTTGTTGGTGCGTTACATAATCCAAATGGCATAACCAACCATTCAAACAAGCCTTTATTAGTCTTGAAAGAAATTTTCCATATGTCACCTTCTGCAATTATGATATGATGGTAACCACCTCACATGTCCAACTTCGTGAAATACAAAACATTCTTTAACTAATATAATAGATCATCTATTTTTGGAAGAGGTTAATGGTTATTTTCCGCAATATTTTTCAGCGATCGAAAATCAATACACATTCTCCACATGCCATGTTTATTTGGAACTAATACAATAGGAGATCCACATGGAGAGGATCTTGGTCAAATGATTCCTTTGTCAAGAAACTCTTGAAATTTCTTCTTGATTTTTGCATTCTCGATTAATGATGACTTCTACATTCGAATGTTTAGAATATGAGCATCTTGTTGCAAATATATTTCATGTTCAACCTCTCTTTTAGGAGGCAACCCTATGGGTTCTTGAAATAACTCATCATAATTAGATATGATGTTGATCAATTCATGTTTATGATTTGGATAAAAACCTTCTAAAGCATATGTTATATTTTCTTCTTTTTGTTTCCCTATCATGAGAATAAATATTTACTTGCGCTCACAAGTCTCTTCATTTTCCCTGTGCTCACTAAAGAAAAATTAGTTTTCATGTGATGAGCTCTGACAATATATTCAATCCCATCCTTGATAAGGTGATATTTACTTTCCTCTCTTTAGAACATAACTTTTCTGTCAAATATATATTGACTACCCAAGACAATGTGACCAATGTCAAGAGGTACAACATCTAACTCAAGCTCATCAAAGAACTTAGTTGTAATTGAAAACCTAATCTTACATTGTTTCATCACTTTCAACTTACCATCGTCACACACCCAACCTAACGGATATGGATTTTTGTGAGGTGTCGTCTTCAATCCCATATTCTTAAAAATTTCTTCAAATATTAGATTAACTTGAGATCCACTGTCAAATAAAGTATCTACCTTTGTATGCTTAACTATAACTCTGACATGAAAAAGATCACTCATTTTATTCTAATCAATATCATTTTCCATTTTGGTAGATCGAATTGAAGAATTTGAAAAATGAGTTGATGTATATTTTCTTCCTATCGCCATGATCTTGGATTCATATCTACAATCTGATCCTATATCCCGATGAGTTGATGCAATAGTATTATGCTTCCCTTTATCCTTGAATTTCTTCGATCGTAATTCTGGATGCAGCTTCCAACACTGTGATTCCTCATGTCCCTTTCTCTTATAGTGGGAACATGTAGATCTTCTCTTAGATTTCTTCACTATGGCTGAATTATTACTCTTCCATTTCCCTTTCGGTTCCTTCTTGAACTTGAATTTCTTCTTATCTTTGCTCACATTCTTACCCTTACTAGCATCTATATGTGTAGCTTGTGACAATGAATATTAGAATAGTGTGACAATGATATGATTGCATGCCACCAATATACTTAAAAATATTTTCATGACTCTACAACTGATTTAGATTGATATTGGTGGCCACCCATCTATTCCATTGTATCAAAACATGGGTTTCCACCTTCACATTTTTCTATGGTTTTTCGGGTCCCAAACTTTTGGGGTCGTTTTGAGGCCCTAAACAACACTTTTTTTAACATTTTTTGGTTTAGGAGAGGACTAGGCTTAGTCTAAACGTGTTCCTCTTGGATAAAAATTTCCAAAAAGATATCATGTGCCCCAAACAAATATCATATGAAAATGTTACACCCTCGAGAAGTTGACGTATCAGCTACCACCATCGGGGCTCGCAAACCATTTGGCGTTTCATCTTCCAGGGTTATGGTTTTGTATTTTATTTATTTTAAAAATGCCTTTATAGCCTCATTGTAAACATTATCATCTTCTTGCAAATGAGTGTAGCCATCACATCTCTTCTCATAGACAATTTTCCACCATTCTATCGAGTTCATTTACTCTGTATTTTTATAGTTTTTGTACATTTCTATCATTAATAAAAATCGTGCATTATTCTATCTCTTTTTTAATTGAAATATCTCTATATATTTCATTGTTAAATTCCCACCTTCATTTCATTCTCAAAATAATCTGGATCAATGTTATCATTGAAGGCTACTACTTTTCGTTTCTTAGTGCATGTCCCCGATGAGGTCAGGGTAGAGAGAGTTGGGTCTCGAGCTAGTTTCTATTGAGGATATTCACTCTCTCTATCCCAACAATCCTCCCTTGGTGGAACAAAATAGATACACAGGAGCAGAATATTCCATCAAGTTGTTTCTCGCAGAATCCCTCGCTCAACAGAGGAACGAGATGTTGGAGAATTTTTCCCAAATCCTTCAACAATTTTTTATAATAGTAGGCACATCGTCATCAATAAATTTCTTTGGAGACATTTATCCATTCAAGGTACAAGTTAATTTCAATACTCCCATATTTGAAGGTCAGATCTATGTAAATGCTTTGGAAAAGTGGTTAAATATGCTAGAAGGTTATTTCTCTGTCCACAATTTTTCCGATAGAGAAAAGATCACCTTTGCGCTCCTTAAGGCTCTCCCCCATGTCAAAAATTGGTGGGAAACTTATTGGGAGAAAAATTTCACAAAGGAGTATGGAGTATTTTGTGCCAATCCCACTTGGGATTTTTTATGGATACGGTCAAGGAACAATATTATCCTGTTGGAAACTATGATGACCAGTACATGATATGGACCAAACTGTGTTAAGAGAGGGGTCAAATAATGTCGGAGTTAAAAAATGCATTCCATACCTTGCACACCAAGATGGGTATCAGAGACTTCGACTGACATCTAGTTCTAAAATACTAGGGGGATCTACAAAGGTACATCCAAACCGAAATGAAGTTTCTGGACATCTCATCACTAGGAGTCGCTTATCGATATACTTTCAAAATCGAGCAGAAATTTAAGAAACGGAACAAGTGGGCATTCAAGTTTCCAAATTTGCAACAACCGAAGTATGGTAAAGGTATCCCTAACTTAGAAAACAACCAACCCTAAGAAAACTAGTCCAAGCCACAAAAAAATAAGGGTAATGGGAAGACAAAGAAGGACACTAGAAGGTGGTGTGACTTCCACAAAATTGCTTGGCACAACACTGATGAATGTGGATCAAAACAATCATTGATGGTCGAACTTAAAGAAACAAAATCGAGCGTTGAATCTGAATCTAATTCAAAAAACAATAAAGGAGATAAATCATTGATGCAGAACCCATTGTTGTTTTCATGACCACAACAATCCAACCAGAAAAAATAGAGGATCTCGATGAGGGGGAGCGCCTCTTACATTAAAAAATGTGAGTGAAGAGGACCCCACTACATTTTATTGTTGATAGCAGAAGCCAGAAGAAACTCATCTCTATAGAGGTCGTCAAGAAGTTGGATTTTGCAACAACACCACATCCACAACCATACAACATCGAGTGGATTCTCCAGGTTCGAGATCTTCGTGTCAGCCAACAATCTCGCTTGTCCTATGACATCAAGCCCTTCAAGGATGAGGTATTATGTGTTGTTCCCCCATTGGAAGTCTGTGATTTTCTATTATTCCAACCATATATGTGGAAGATTCATGTTGTTTATGAGTCTCTACTCCGTAGTGTCATTGTTAATCTAGGGGTCACCTCTACAGAATACCGAAGGTAGTTTCGAATATTGTCTTGACAAAACAGTGTAACAAATTAATCTCTCATACCGCAAAGTTTAGCCTCTTCACAATCCTTTCAAAAGGAAAATAAAAGGACACTACAACCACTGTAGCCTCCACCCAATGCCCTTCTATGTAACATAAGTATATCAACAAGATTGTAGAATATCACAAAGATATTCTTACTGCATCTATGGGGGTGCCTTCACACTACCCAGTTAAGAAAAGTGATAAAAGATCCCTTCATACTCTTCATGTTGCATATTCACCAACAAATTTCTCCCACACTTAGGTATATTATGCATCTAGATTGGTTGAGCAGGTCCAACCCTTCAAACAACAGGTTCATAATAGCATTCAACAAGTTAAGTAAGACAACTTATTCAGCAAGGCAAGCATCACCAAGGTTCAACAAAAGATTCTTTGGGAACTTGACGCAATCGGGAAAATTTATTCCTAAGGGGGGAGGATTGATCCAGTTGGATATCAATGGTCACCCACCTATTCCACTGGCTCAAAACATGGGTTTCCACATTGGCAGTTTTTCTACAATTTTTTGGGTCCCAAACTTCCAGGGTCATTTTGAGGCTGTAAACGATGTTTTTCTGACATTTGGGGGCTCTGGTGATAATTGAAGGTTTTGGCCTACGACCAGTTGAACTTTTTTCCTCTCGGCTATACCTTTCCAATGAGATATCATGCGCCCCAAATGCATATTGTATGCAAAATTTATGCCCTCAGGAATTTGACGTATCAAATACCCCCATCAGGGCCCATAAACCTTTTGGAATTTCATCTTCCGGGGTTAGGGTTTCAGACTTTATTTATGTTAAAAGGGACTTTGGAGCCTAATTGTAAACATATTCATATTCTTAAATGTGTGTCTTCTACCTTGGGGTGGATGCCATTAAATAGGGTGCACCTTCTAACCAAGTCCTGAAATCTATGGCATATATTATAAATTTATTTTAGTTAGTTCATAACCAAATCCGCACTTCATGCTACCCCGCGACACCATTTAATTAGAAATTCACCATTTAATTACAAATTCATTGGTTTGTTTTAAAAAATCACATACATGGATTTATTGGTTATTGGAGTTTATTTAAGTCTTTGTTATATTTGGCAGGTCGGAGGTTCCATTCCCACCAACCACCTTATTCCCGTGTCTTTTTTGTTAAATGATTGAAACATATATAACTATGTATGCTATATAGTAGTAAGAACCAAACACATGGACCAATGGTAATGGGGATTTGTTAATACCTTTGGGAGGTTGCGGGTTTGACCCCCGTTGACTCCCAAATATTTTAATGAACCATGACCATAGAGACCATTGGAAGGTTTCCACGGGGAATCCTCTCACTGGATCTGGAATGCCACATGTCATAATATAACTCGTCCACTTGTCAACCTATAGTTGGATTGTACATTTCCCAATTAGCTACCAATATTTAGGTTCCACGTGTTTGTAACATATCGCTCTTGTGTGCACCTGATGTGACTTATTATTTGAGGACACTTGCGAGCAAGTGATCCAGTTCATTATATGATTGAATACTTAGCTTATGGATTCTGATGTTGAGACTGAGGATTATGATGTCATGTTATTTTATCATGTATAGAAAGGTGTTATTGAATAGTTTCCCCTGAGTGTGTAGGACTCTTGACAGATTGAGGATGTTGATGGAATGGATGGACCTCCTTGAACTCCAGATCAAGTCAGGCAGTGGATTGTATATGGTTTAAGTGTTTCTTTTATTTCATATGTGTCATATGAATGAGTATATTATGATGTTGTTTATGGATCGTTGACATGTTCGTTGATGGATGCAGACTGACGATTGCTTGGTAATCAGACTCACATTTGGAGTAAAGGGTCCATGCATGAAAAAAAGATATATTGAGGGAGAGGTGTGGCAACAACCCTTCCACAGCCTACTATCACTCCCACCATGACTCGAACTGTAGGTTAACGATTACCTAGTTTGAGAGATCCATGATTTTGTAAGGAAAGACTGAGACATCCACTCACGAAGATTCTAAGGGGAGCAGAATAAAGTACGGTCCTTATTCCTTAGAGGCCCTTAGTCTCCCACAAGGTCACCTAACAGAGTATTGACTCCAAGGGCTTGACGTCTACCAAAATCAGTCAAAAGGTGAGTGGCACCCTTGGAGCACGTAGTGCATCTTGAAGGGCATGTCACATAAATGGAACATGAATGAAGGCGAGTGGAACCCTTGGAGCACATAGTGCATATTGAAGGGCATGTCGCGGTTTTTAACACTGGTGATTCAATGAACCTAGGTACCTAGAAAACAATACATCATTTTGACGGGTCGGCCTTAAAATAAATGTTGCATGAGTAAAGTTTAATAATTATAAAATTTCCCTTGAAAAAAAAATTCAATTTTGCTAAGCCTAATTGAATTTAGAGCATAGGTCTAATTGGTGTTTAAGGACTAAAACTAATTAATCAATTAATAAAGGGGGGGATGAAAAAAAATGAAATTTAAAAATTAAAGGAGAAAAAATTTATCCAAAAATTTAATTGCTTGCTTTGTGCAAAACTTGTTAATCTAGAACTTAGACCAAAAAGGGGAAACTTAATCACAAAAGGAATGTGGAACCTAGAAGGGAATAAAGTCTAGAGAACTGTCCTAAAATGAACTCAACTAAGCTTTAAAAAAGGCGCCAGTCATTAAGGGAATGCGAGGGAATAAAGGGAATAAAGTCTAGAGAACTGTCCTAAAATGAACTCAACTAAGCTTTAAAAAAGGCGCCAATCATTAAGGGAATGCGAGGGAATAAAGGGACATCGAGGAGCATTTTTAGGAACGTTTTTTAGGTGCGTGAGAGAAATTGGAAATTTAAATTCATTAATTAAATGAATTTCTTATGCAACTAAGAGATCGGGTGATAAGTGTACGGAGGAGAATATTCCTAATAAAAATTTAACAAAAAGAATTTAATGTGCGTTTGAAAACTAGTCACTAAGAGAACTCTATAAAAAAAATGGCAGAGAAGGGGTATGGATCACAACAGCTATGTGTAAAGTTATGCTGCCGAAATTTTTTTTGACTGATTTTTCTTATGGGAGTTGGGATGCCTATGGTAGCTCAACCTTGCAAGGCTAGTTGGGAGCTAGATTTTTCTCTTTTTTTTGGTGTGTGTGGCCCCTTTGCGGCTCGGGGGATAAGGGAGAAGAAGAGTACTCCTAGTGTTGGCTGGGAAGATAATCAACAAGCCAACGTCACTTACAGTATTCTTGTTTAAGAGGTTAATTGTATTAAGATTAATTTTATACTGGTATGTTTATGGTATTCCTATGAAATTTCATTGCGCTGAGTTTTCTTTGGCATGTATATTTCCACAACAATTTTAACAGATTGTTCATCATAATTCTTTGTTTATAATTGTAAATTTTGCACATTGTAAGTTTAAGTTTTTGTGTATGCGCAAGTTCTCCTTGGTTTTATTCCATTTCCGCACATTGTAAGTTTGTATGTGCATTAGATAATATTTCCTGTGTGATAATAATTTTTGTACATAATATGTAATGTTGTCCTCAAGTTTTGCAATCGACTGGAATGAAATGTGGTTTTTCTTTAAACTCTCCTTAGAAAGTTCTTTTCTCTATCGACTCATTATGGTATTTCTCAGACCCTTATGAAACTGTATCACGCCAAGTTAGCCTAGTGTAATTTGCTCGTTGATGAACTGTAACGGGTTTTTTTAAAAAGAGGAAACAATTTTGTTCAGATTCGAGCGCCCAACTCTATTAATGCGACTGCAATTTTGTTTCTCCTCCTTCCACTGTGGTTGAATCGTTATACTCTGCACTTGTCAAATGCATATAATTTCCCATTTCCAAGTGCAGAAGAATCCCAAAGGCGAACATCATAATTACAGGATGATATTAAAAGGTGACTTCCAGGTGTAGACCAGTTTCCAGTTCAACGTGATGTACATTGAACCAAAGTTATCGGCCACTAATGGCAAGAATGTCTTTCCAACACTTTTCCACTGTTTGTGTCAAATATCTTCAATTCTCCTGCATGATTTACAGTAGCAATACAGGTAGAACTTCCCAAAAATGTAAGTGAAGTGAAAAATACAGGATCATCACGACATGTACGCAAGGGTCTGAAACGGATAAAAACAAACTGTGGATCATGCCTATGTCCATGCTTTCCACCATATTGTGTTCTAAACTCGTGAGTGCTTCACCGTCCACCGTCCTACTGTGTTAAAAGGTGCATCTAGAACTCTGCCTTTCATTTTTTTCTCACCAGCGACTGGGGTGTCTCCTTCTAGCTAGCCAACTGGTTTAATTCCGCCCAGAATTCATACTTCTCCCTCAGCAATGGGCAGCAATGGGTAATACAGTAACCTTCGCTTTTCCATGCTCCGTTGTCCTCCAATTCTGGCCACGCAGATCGTATATCTCCCCTCAGCAAGTTAGTATAGATATCTCTGTGCATTACAGTGACCCTTGCCATGCGTTTTGGAGGCCCTGGACGTTACCCTCCCCTATTTAATCACCCAGCGAATCGCACCCCTAATACACAACGATTTGGCTCATCATTACACAGCGAAATGCCTAGCGAGTTTCTCTCATTACTTAGCGAACGCTTGCTTGGTTCTCGGTGATAATTCGCGTGGCTGAGATTTCTCAGCGTACCCCTTGCTCAGCAAATGGCATTCCGCTTTTTGTTGGACCTGTCTCACTGAGAATCTGGAGCACTGAGTCCCAACGTATTTCTCTCCTTATTTAAGGATTTTCTATTCCTCTCTAATTTGAAATAAGTGTGGATTGGATTAGTGAATGTTGTTCCCTTGTATCGTTGAAATTCGGCCCCTTCCATATCTTCGTTTTTGTAAAAACTATTGAAGGTAAGTCCTATCAATGAGTACTTTTTACGCGGAAGGGAGGTTGTGGTGGTTGCTAGGACAAGGAAATTCTCGGCTCTCAATTTTATCTACAGAAATGACTAAACGCACGAAGAAGGCCGGTATTGTGGGGAAATATGATACCAGATATGGTGCCAGTTTGAGAAAACAAATTAAGAAAATGGAAGTCAGACAACATTCCAAATTCTTCTGTGAATTCTGTGGCAAGTTTGTTGTGAAGAGAAAGGTAGTTGGAATTTGGGGATGCAAATACGGAAAGATCAAGGCAGGTGGAGCGTACATAAGGATAAACTATTTTCAATATTGTACCTGGATCCTTTTGGATGATTATCCATGCAAGGCCGATTTCAGGCTCTAGATTTTGCAGTGATTAGTAGAATTAAATTGCTCTCCAGATAAAAAATTTGTATCAGTTTTTTGTCAGTGTAATCTTGTTAACTCCGATGGTGGAGAGATATACTTGTACCAGTCTTGGGAAATTTCTTTTGAAATTGATATGCCTGTATCAGGCTTTGGCGATTCTCTTCCAATGAACTAGTCAATGGGTTTACTAAATATTTCACTGAAAAGTCTTATCAATGAGTGTTGATTGATGGTACTTACTAGTCTTTTTGGAATCTGTTAATTTATCGATTAATAATGCTCTGCAAATCTTATTGACGGTAAGTCATTAAAGATAGCTGATTCAATAGTACTGTAATGGTACATTAATGAATCTGATTGTCTATCAAATAATGATACTATGCAATTATTCCACTAAGGTAAGTTTTATTAATGTATGTAGATTCAAGAATAAAGTAATGGTGTATTAATGATTATGATGGATTTATTGAATAATGTTGTTACAGTGATAATTATGGAATTGATTATCATTCAAGAATTTATATATTAATGAGGGATTTGTGTAAGTATAACTATCATTGTAGGAGTGACATCATCATAGCACTGGTGATGAAGGAAGGCGTTAGACATTAGACTGCGCGCATAAATGATAATTAAATGAATGATTGATTATTTGCGCGCATTGATCGATTAGTGAATAAGTTAAACTGGCAAACGAATCAGGTGCTTCCTTGAAAATGTGTTAATTGTTGTAATTTCTATGAATGACTTAATCCCGTTAAAAATTAATAATTAATTTCTTGCCCGCATGAGAAATTTTAGGTTCGGATGATGCATTGTAGAATGTTTAGATTGTATTTTTGCGCGCAATGTATGGTGAATGTAATGAATGGTTGTTAGTTATTACTTCTTGCGCCATGAAAATTTATTATAACGAATGATTGTTTAGATATTATTTTTCGCGCGCCATGGAATAAATGTCGAATTGTGTTGACCAATGCGCCTTAATTTATGTGGCGGCATGATTGATTAGTATCTAGCCTTCTCTCATGCATTAATTAAGTTGGCTTGTGAATGTTTTGAAATTGCTTACCCTCGTGCGCATCGACTTTTAAATATTGATGTATGTTTGATACGATGATGGTTACCCTTGCACCCTCGTTAATGATATTAGGGATGATGGATTGATGGAATGGATGTTTGTCGATCCTTATGATTCTTTATGTTATCTGGTGATTGTCCCTATGAAGAGAGTTGAGCGTTTGAGTCGTACTGTATTGCGTCATGATTAATTGTATAAACACTCTGATTATGGGTTGCTTTTTATTGTGATATTGTGTCGATCTGTGTTCGTCATTCACAACGATGATGTGTCGGATTTGCTTCATTATTGATATTAATGCGTTAATGATGTTTCATTTATATATTGCACCTTTGTCAATGATGTCGTCAAGATTAAAAGAAAAAAAAATCTACCTGTTGTATGTATCTTTTGTCATCGTAACGGTGAGGCCGTTGCAGTTTCACCCTTGTAGTGGTGACATGTGTCACCCCTTTATTTTCCCTTATCCTTTGACCTTTTACCTTTTTTCTAGGATTGACTGGAAATTTGATTGCTCATAACTTTTGGATACGAAATCCGTTTAAGGGGAAATTTGCATCATTCGAAAACTATCACCAAGCTCTACACAATGATGGAATTTTAGGGATGATTTGAAGATTATAATTTTAAGAATTTTTAAGCCATTCTGCACCTCTATGGATATTCTAGATCTTTCTAGACTTCTATGAGCATTTTTGGATCCTTCTGGATCACTGAGATAAGCGATAAGATAGGAAATTTGGGAGGGAGGAACCTAGAATGAGGTCAATGGAGTGTTGGATGTCTAGGGGAGTAGGTAATCTATCTGGTTTAACCTACACATGCAAATAAATGTCTAGTAAGAGTTTCATATTACGTGGTGTTTGTTGAGACACATTTTCTTCCTTGACTGGGTATACTACCCAAAGAGTGAGACTCTAGTTGGTGCTTACATGTTTGATAATATAATTTCTATATAATAAATGAGAGGAAGAAGTGGTAGGAGGATAAATGATAGAGGTGAACTTGTATTTCTTTTTTTGTTTTGTAAGTATATAAGGATTATATATAAAGTCATACTCTACTACTCAGTCATGTTGATATGGGTAGCTTAGAATCAAATCCTAATAGTTGAGGGATGTGAAAAAACATTTAATGGTGTTGATGAGAGGCTTGATGGTGAAGGTGACCCTACAATGTTCGATAATGAACTTAATCTATGCTTGTTTCCATAAATTGAGCCAATGTGCGAGGGTTTGGGATGAGGAGTGGTGGGTCTCTTTAATGAATCAACAAGAGATTTGGAAATTAATTTATTTTGTCTACCATATTCAAATAACCACAACCATCCAATCCTTAATATGAATTTTTTGTGTAAATTAGAGATAATAAGAAAAAACAAAGTACTTGCAAGACATGATAACAAAACTAAGGTCTAGTGGCGTGAAGTGGGGATGTCAATAGAAATGAATTTGGGTTTGGTGATGGGGAAGGTTCTTGTTATTGGTTTGTAAGTAACACATTGGTTTCTATAGAGGAGATAAGGGAAAGACATGTGTTGATGGAATTCCCTCAATTCTTGTAAAAAGTGCATAATTTTCCATACCGTGAGGGAGTTAGGGAGGGGAATGTTAAGGGGAGTGACCCCACTTAAATGTGTTGGATGATTAAGGAGGGTGTAAGTGTTGGGTGATTAAGGAGGGTTATGAGAAATAGTATATTATATGTTTAATTTGTTTTCAGCTACTATGTCTCTATACAAGGCTCGATCTAGGGAATGAGTTTTAAAACATTACAACTTCAACTTTAAGACAAGGTAGAAAATAGTAAGGAAATTTCACATTAAGTACCTTTTTGAAGACTAAAATCTAAAACTAAAGTCTCATATTGGAGAAGGTTGCACTAAAGTGTTTCATTATTTTTCCATGATACCATGGGATATGGAGTTATTGTGCCAATAATTATTCATGACATCTTAGAGGATAAAAACATTTTGAACACTTGAAAAAAAATCTTCAACATGGTGAGGGTGATAACTTGATCGTTTTATTCCATGATGAGTGTGGGATTTATAAGATTATTTTGGTACCACTAGGTGATAACTTGATCATTTTATTCCATGATGAGTGTGGGATCGAGAAGCTTATTTTGTTACCACTAAGTGATATCCACCCTTGTAAATTTCACTACAACCATGTATTCTAGAAGTAAAACTACATGATTTAGATATAGGAATTTAGGGCTTCACCATCCTTAGTGCCATCGCAATTGGCAAAATTGATATTGGAAGCTAACTAGAAAGGTCAATGTTGTGAGACGAGGTATTACTATAGAACCTTCAACATGTCTTGGAACACTTATCCTTAGTTTTAGAAGAATTGATTTTCATTGGATATTAGGCTATGATAATTTGATTAGGTAGTTGAATTTTTTTTCTAAGAATGGAAGGAGTAGGAAAATTGCTCGGAGGATCATTGAGAGAGATAATCATTGAGAGAGATAGAAGAAGAAACTAGAATTTTGGGAGTGGGTGGAATAGACAGTGAAATAGAACAAATATGTAATTGTAGGATTGTGGGCTAACCTTGATGAGACTTTATGGGTATCTCATTTCCTGTTCTTCTTAAAAATTGATCTCTTACTTGATCTAGTTCATGACTTATGGATGGTTTTCTTCACATCCCTAGTTATGGTATGTCGATATGAGACTGTAATTGACACTCCCTGCTACACCTCAGGAATACTTTCAAAGTGTCGACACAATAATTGGAACAAGGGAACACTTGTATGAACCATGATAATATTTGGAGCTTTAGGTGGGGGAATGAATTTTTCCGGTTCTTGATCAACCCCAATTGATGATGAACTGAATTTACAAGGGGCAACCAATAAATAATGCCATACCCAAATATCTATATAATGGACAGAAAAAGAAAACAACCCCTAATCGGTGATCCAATAGTTGGAATTTTGAAGAATAATGACTCATTATTCATAGGGCATCTTAAGAACCCCCCAACCCATCACTTAAATGGTTTTGGATGAGGTATAATAATAAAGTTGTTCAATTTGTAATCAATCCCACTTTAGGAACAATTGTGATGTATTAGAAAGCCCTAGTGAATTAATATGAAGAGGTATATAAATGTTGTTGGAAATGTTCAAAGATGTCGGAGGTCTAAAATTATAGTGTACTAATTAGTAAATATCACAAACTAG
>ML782062.1:1522457-1614504 GCA_009831015.1 Picea engelmannii | reverse complement strand
TATACCACTCATGCCATCCAAACTCCACGCATGCATCCAAAGTCTACTTTTCAAACTCACGCATGCATTCAAACTTGCATCAAACTCACGCATGCATTCAAATTTTGCAAATGAGGATCGACCTTACGCCACGCTCCAAGCTCACGCAACCTCTTCTGCCTCGATTTGCTCACGGATCTTCCTCCACGCTCAAAGCCTCGACCTGCTCTCATGCAGGTATTCTCCAACTCGAATCGTGGCTGCTCTCACGCAGGTATTCTCCAACTTGAATCGCGACTCTTCTTATCCAGCTCGTGGACCTCTTCTTCCATGCAACTCAAACCCACGCGGTTCTTCATGGATCAAGAACTTACTCAGCTCTCACAGAACTCGCGCTATCCACACCCTCTGATACCAAGATAAAATATACGAGGCAAACAACATGGTGAGGCTACGCTCACTTCTATGTTATTAAATGAAGACGGATTACATCCTTATATAGGAAAAGACTCTATCGAGTTGGTTACATGCAAACCAAAGACAACTAGACTCTTAATTAAGAACTGACTCTTAACATGCCTACAACTGACTCTCACAACTGAAGCTTATAACTGGTGCTTATAACTGGCGCTTACAACTGGTGCTTTCTCCATTATTTCCAAGTGGCTTTTCTACTACTATATCAGTTGTAATTTACATGAGAAGGTGCAGTAGAATCTACGTAAAGTACACTCTAGAGAGATGACACTCTTCAGAGATGAATTGTTGCAAGACCTGTTGAGGTAATTGACCCAGAAGCAATTGTGGTTTAAGTTAATCCGTTTCTTAGCCATCAATAGGTCCGCTTAAGGATACACAGGTTCAATCAAAAGAAGAAAAAGAACAAGGTTTATGGGCATAGTAAGGAAGAAAAAGAAATATAAAAAGAGGTTGAAGTAATATAAAAAAAAAAAAACTTCGTTTATGGACATAATAAGGAAGAAAAAGAAAAGGGGAAAAGAAATATAAAAAGAAGTTAAAGTAATAAAAAAACAATAAATAGGGAAGAAAAAGGGAAAGATTATAATAAAAGCAAAGCCAAAAAAATGAGCAAAGAAACAAGGATAAGGAAATATAAATAATAAAGGACACAATAAAACTAGAAAAATATAATAGTTATAAGTTAATAAATATGAGCACAACACAATAAATTAGAAAAAAAAAAATTGAGGGTATTGGAGGTTATTGAGATGAAATTCTTATAATTAGAAGCTTTGATATCATTCCTCAAATTTATAATATTTTTAATATAAGATTAAAACAAGGTTTCCCTATATTTTAGAGTCAAAGCCTTATTTTTCTTCCATTAAAAGTCTTGTAAAAATAAATCTTCTAATTATAGGAACAATATGGTGAGTCTTCTTTTAGCCAAATTATATGAAATTGTTTTGGAAAAGAAAAATAAAATATGGTTAGAAATTTCAAAAAAACCTATAATAAATCTTTGGCATAGATTAGAAGAGTTAAAGGTTAATTTGAGTTGATAGTTGCTAAGATAATATTGTGTGAGAATTTGTTTTATAATATTAAGAACAATGAGGGTTGGTGAAAAGAAAATAATTGTAATATAGGATATAAGCAAGGATGTCACTTATCCCACACTCTTTTTTCCATTTATGTTGACAATTTAGAGATAAGTTTGGAAGAAGCATATTATAATGGTACTACTTTCACCGGAATAGTAGTTATCCTTCTTTTTTGTGTCATTGTTATTATTCTCATGGAAAGGTATTTCTATTCTCAAAAAACAACTAAAAATCCTCAAGGATTCTAATCTATCATGGGTATGACATTACAACTTTACAAAATAATCGTTATTATTATCAAATACAAAAAGATCACTTATACTAATTTATTTTCATGGCAATAACATCTTAGAAGAAGTTACTTCGTATAAATATGTCACTTTACCTTCATCACAAGATTAACTAGAACCAAAGCATTGAGAAAATGATTAATGGAGGGTGGAAAACCTAGTTTGGTCTTGAAAACAATTGTAAATGAGATAAATTCTAGTCATGGGAAAAAAATCCTATTTTCAGACTCTTTTCATTTATGTAATATGATTTTTAAGTTCAAGACTATAACATATCTAGAGAATCATGGAGAAAGATTGAGAAAATACTAAATGATTTTATAATTTGTAATCTTAAAAGTAAAAGAAATACACCCTATCCTATCCTCCTCATAGAAGTGGGTATTTCCCCCATTGAATGTATACATAATAACTAACATGAAAGAAAATGAGATTCCTAAGTTTGCTTCAAACTCTAGTCAAAGTCACCTCTAACTCAAGAGAGGTTGACATAAAAATGACAAGATTTGGATAAATAATTGCAAAACAAATGAGGATCTTGCTTTATAGAATATCAATACCATTAAAAATATTATTACATTTAAATTTAACGAGAAATTGTGGTGTGATAAAGAATTAAAGGATAAGAGAAAATCAATATACTGTAAAGAGTTACTTAAGCTTGAAATCTAGAAGATAAAAAATATATTTCTATTTTGATTAGCATAAAGAATAAAATCAACATTGCTAAAATAAGAACAAATTCTTATCAACACTATAGTAAAATAAAGTGTTATAGAATTCCTAAAACATTGTGGTTTGAAAGAATCTATCCAATAAAAAGGACCCAATTTCATACCATTGTTTCCATCCTTCATATGAAACAAGAATAATTTCAATAATATCAATCCCATGAATTAGTGGCCTACTAAGGGAGCCAATTACCTAGAAGTGTCCATATATTTGATCACTAAATTAAATTATTGTAATTATAAGGCCCATTTTAAATCGTGATGATATTGTGTCTTTGATGGAATTCTTAAAAATATTATAGGATGATGGTTGGTGTGTAGAATGACCTATTTACCCATTAGATGATGTCTTTATTTCTCAAGAACTTGCACCAATACATAAGATTCCTTATCAGATGTTTCATAGTTTAGTTTTTCTACATATAAAAGAAATTAGCACCAATACATAGAATTCCTTATCAAATGTCTTAGAGCTTGGTTTTGTTGCAGATAAACGTTATGAATGATAGGCCACAAGGCATCTCTATCTCTAAGAAAAAACCCATATAACATAATGGGAAGCGCTTGTCTCTATCTTAAAAGGCTATTAATTCATTGAATCACATACCTCTCTTACCATTCCAATTGAAATTATCAAGATTAGATAATTGATGTAGTGGGTGGGAAATATTTTTGAAGTTTTTATTGAACTTGAAGTAAGAGTCATGCCAAATATGAAGCTTTCAATAATTGTCATGGTGTCAGGCATTGACCATTTAATGAGCACTTGGACATTTTGGGCTTCAATATGAATAATTATTTTGTCCATGAGAAAGCTAAAATAATGGATAGAGGTTTTTCGAAAGACTGAATTCTTATTTTTTACTTACAATTTTTGTTTCTTGGGTAGTTATAAAATAGTGTTGACATGATGCAGATTGTATTAACATGTGTGCTTGAAGCTCAAGATGTCATCAAGTTATATAAAAACAAAGTGTAGAAGGTGTAGTGAAATACTACATTAATGAGAAACATGAATGTAGTATAGGTTTTAGACAACTAAAAGGGAATGATAAGACACTTATAAAGGCCATTCTCTAAGTATCCAATGGATTCATGTGTATTTGGTGATAACCGTAATTTGAATCTATCTTGGTGAAATATTTCTTTCCATGTACGTGGTATAGATGTCTTTTATCTAGGGGAGTAATGATTAATAATTATTAACAATGATTTGGTGATAACATCTTCCTACCTATTGCAAATGATGAAGGATAGTGAGAGACATGGAAGCATGCTAGGTTGGTTCTCAATTTTTTTTTCTCTTGTAAGAGTGACTCGAAAAACCATTAGATGCAGATAATTTTAAATACACATAAACGTTTACTTTATCTTCGAAATAAAAATGATCGCTTGATGGTTTTACAAATTACATGTGAAATATTTCTCTAGACAATTCCACTTTAATGATAAATGACTTGAAAATGATTGAACTTGAAATGAAAAACAATAATATAATCACATACACAAGTTGGAAAAAAAACGAGTTCACCCAATTTGGGCTACCTCTATGGGTTCACTTCCAATCGAGACTTTTATATTAATTCTCAAATGATTTTGTTTTATAGTGATATTTTTACATATTTCTCAAATGAAGAAATGGAGTGCATCATTGAATTATTGGTGAAAAATTATGCAAAATTGATATAAAACACTTGAAATTTCGTCAACGTAACCCTCTGCATGCTTTACAGTGTTACCTCATATGCCTTGTACCTTTGGCACACATGACAAGAAAATTATCTGTGTTAATTATGTGTCTTCTACCTTGGGGTTTGCACCATTAAATAGGGCGCACCTTCTAACCAAGTCCCAAAATTTTTGGCATACATTATAAATATAGTTTGGTTAGTTCATAACCAAATCCACACTTCATGCTACCCCACGACATCATTTAATTACAAATTCATTGGTTTGTTTTAAATAATCAAATACATGGATTTATTGGTTAACAGAGGTTGTTTAAGTCTTTTTTATATTTTGGCGGGTCGAGGGTTCCCTTCCCACCAATCGTCCTATTCCTGTGGATTTTTTGTTAAATGGTTGTAACACACACACACACACACACACATGGATTTATTAAGATCTTTGGAAGGTTTCGAGTTCAACCCCCGTAGACTCCCAAATATTTTAATGAACCATGACCATAGAGGCCAATGGGAAGTTTCCACTTGAAAAACTCTCATTGTCTCTTCAATGTCACATGTCATAATATAACTCGTCCACTTGTTAACATGTAGTTGGATTTTACCTTGCTTATTTAGCTGCCAATATTTAGGTGCCACATGTCACCCTTTTAGTGGTGACACATTTCACCCCTTTATTTTCCCTTGTAATTTGACCTTTGACCTTTTTGGAATGTATGGCTAGAACTTTGACCGCTCATAACATCTGCATACGAACTCTGTTTGAGGCAAAATTTGCACCATTGAAAAGATATCATCAAGCTCTACACAGTGATAGTGTTTTTGGGATGATTTGAAGAATTTTATTTTTTAGCATTTCCAAACCATTCTAGACCTTTATGGATGTTCGCGATCTTTCTAGATCTCTATGAGCATTCCTGGATCCTCCTGGATCATTCCTCCCCATTGGAATACTTTTGGACCTCCTCACGTTTACTCAAAAAATAAGTGAGGTTAGAGTTCCCTCACCCTTCTGATATCCATCCATTTAAATTTACCTGGTTTTACCCATTTAAGGCCAAATCGAAGATATTCCACTTCACCTCGTTGTGAATTTTTTATCCCTTTTTCGAGAATGACATCTTCTTGTAGTTCGTCCAAATAATCTAGAGAAAAATCATTAACTGTTGGAACTTGAATTCTTTTATCTTCATCCATAATCATAGGAGGCTTATAAAGCTTCAAATTCTCAACATTTACCACTGAAGACATTTTCATGTAGGATGATAGATCTAAACGAAAGGCATTAGTACCAATCTTCTCTAAGACCATGAATGGACCATATTAGTTTGGCCTTATATTTTTACCTTCATATTTCATTCTATATCTATTGATGTGTAGCCGCACTTGATCACTGACTTCAAACTGATGATCAACCCGATGTTTTTCATGCCTTGCCTTATGCTCGGCTAGGCTTTTCTCCAATTTTTCCTATACTACTTGATGTACCTGTTGAATCTTTTGATTGGACCTTTTATCTTTATATGTATCATCCTGGCCATATTTTTGATTTGTTTCACCATAAACAAATTTGATATGTGATTTAGGAAAGTACCCCAAACATACTTCAAAAGGAGTTTTCTGAGTAGAAAAATGGTCGGTATGATTATATGCATGCTAGATATAAGGTAATTGTTTATCCCATAATTTAGTATGATTTTGTAGTATCCTCAAAGTAGATGTACCATTGTTATGTTCACCACCTATATCTATCCATATTTCTGTAGATGAAAAGTCGTACTCTTCTTCAACTTAGTGTCCATTAGCTCCCATAAATGAGACCAAAACTTTCCCAAAAAGACAGAGTCTCGATATGATATAATAGATGTAGGAAGTCAAAAATGAACCCATACATTAGAGAAGAACATATGTGTTGTGTGTTCAGCTGTGACCTGTTTCTTGAATGGCATTAGAATACACATATTGTTGAATCTTTCCACCATGACATATAGATAACCATGACCTGTCCTAGACATTGGTAAACCCCCTACAAAGTCCATGGAGGTAATTTACCATGGTTGTGAAGGTATTGGAAGTGGTGTATATAATCCCCATCTTTCTGTGGCTAGGATGACTTGTGGAACACATGACACACCCTTTGATATACCTGGAAACTATCTCGTTCATCCGAAGATAATAACAATACATTTGTAACTGTGCAATTGTCTTACCAACCCCAAAATGACCAGCGAAGAGAGATGTATGATCTTCTCTAATCACATTTACCCTTTCATATCTTGGTATACATAATTTTTCAAGTTGATATAATAAACTATCATGCACATAATAGTATGACTATTGATTGTTGTGAGTTAATGCATCATATACTTCTTTAAAATCATCATCCCTAGCATATTGCTATGCATAACTTTCATGTGCTAAAGGATTATACCTGAGTAATGTGGATGCATTAATTAATGGTATTGATAACATATATGCAACCTTATTATGAACACCCTTCTTATACTTGATTACCATATGGAACTGATATACAAAACCCATCCACTTGAAGTGTCATGAATATTGTAGCTTGGTTTGTGACTGTAAATACTGTAATGGATGACATCTATATGAATTATTGTCTCCTTTCCCATTAATTAATGTTTCCATTCATTTACACTTTGTACCAACACATACAATTCCTTATCATATGTTGGATAGTTAATCACAACTTGAGTGAAAGTCTCAGAATGATAACATATAGGTTTAACTTGTTGCATCAAGATTGTGCCCATGGCATATCTGTTTGCATCATTTTGAATCTCAAATGGTTGTTGTATATCTAGAAATGTCGGGATTGGTATAGTGCTTATCTTTAACTTCAATTTCTCAAAGGATTTCTATTTATTTCCTCCCCATTGAAAGACTTGTTTATCACTTCTTAATGCATGTAGAGGTGTTTCTATATATGAGAAATTAGCAATGAATTTCCTCCAGTACTATAACGCTCCTAAGAATCTCCTGACTTCGGTGGAAGTAGTTGGCATGGGCCATTTCACAATGACTTCTACTTTTGTAAGATATATATTTAACTGACAATTCCATACGATGTATCCCAAATATACCAGAGAAGTTTTGAAAAAATCACATTTAGATAACTTGATATACAACTTATCCTTCTTCAAGAGTTCAAATAGTGTCTTGACATGCTTTATATGATCTTCCCATCTTTGATTGAAGATCAATATTTAGTATAAATAGACAATAAAAAAATCATCTATGTAGGATCTAAACACATAATTCATCACTCTCATAAAAGTTGTTGGTGCGTTACATAATCCAAATGGCATAACCAACCATTCAAACAAGCCTTTATTAGTCTTGAAAGAAATTTTCCATATGTCACCTTCTGCAATTATGATATGATGGTAACCACCTCACATGTCCAACTTCGTGAAATACAAAACATTCTTTAACTAATATAATAGATCATCTATTTTTGGAAGAGGTTAATGGTTATTTTCCGCAATATTTTTCAGCGATCGAAAATCAATACACATTCTCCACATGCCATGTTTATTTGGAACTAATACAATAGGAGATCCACATGGAGAGGATCTTGGTCAAATGATTCCTTTGTCAAGAAACTCTTGAAATTTCTTCTTGATTTTTGCATTCTCGATTAATGATGACTTCTACATTCGAATGTTTAGAATATGAGCATCTTGTTGCAAATATATTTCATGTTCAACCTCTCTTTTAGGAGGCAACCCTATGGGTTCTTGAAATAACTCATCATAATTAGATATGATGTTGATCAATTCATGTTTATGATTTGGATAAAAACCTTCTAAAGCATATGTTATATTTTCTTCTTTTTGTTTCCCTATCATGAGAATAAATATTTACTTGCGCTCACAAGTCTCTTCATTTTCCCTGTGCTCACTAAAGAAAAATTAGTTTTCATGTGATGAGCTCTGACAATATATTCAATCCCATCCTTGATAAGGTGATATTTACTTTCCTCTCTTTAGAACATAACTTTTCTGTCAAATATATATTGACTACCCAAGACAATGTGACCAATGTCAAGAGGTACAACATCTAACTCAAGCTCATCAAAGAACTTAGTTGTAATTGAAAACCTAATCTTACATTGTTTCATCACTTTCAACTTACCATCGTCACACACCCAACCTAACGGATATGGATTTTTGTGAGGTGTCGTCTTCAATCCCATATTCTTAAAAATTTCTTCAAATATTAGATTAACTTGAGATCCACTGTCAAATAAAGTATCTACCTTTGTATGCTTAACTATAACTCTGACATGAAAAAGATCACTCATTTTATTCTAATCAATATCATTTTCCATTTTGGTAGATCGAATTGAAGAATTTGAAAAATGAGTTGATGTATATTTTCTTCCTATCGCCATGATCTTGGATTCATATCTACAATCTGATCCTATATCCCGATGAGTTGATGCAATAGTATTATGCTTCCCTTTATCCTTGAATTTCTTCGATCGTAATTCTGGATGCAGCTTCCAACACTGTGATTCCTCATGTCCCTTTCTCTTATAGTGGGAACATGTAGATCTTCTCTTAGATTTCTTCACTATGGCTGAATTATTACTCTTCCATTTCCCTTTCGGTTCCTTCTTGAACTTGAATTTCTTCTTATCTTTGCTCACATTCTTACCCTTACTAGCATCTATATGTGTAGCTTGTGACAATGAATATTAGAATAGTGTGACAATGATATGATTGCATGCCACCAATATACTTAAAAATATTTTCATGACTCTACAACTGATTTAGATTGATATTGGTGGCCACCCATCTATTCCATTGTATCAAAACATGGGTTTCCACCTTCACATTTTTCTATGGTTTTTCGGGTCCCAAACTTTTGGGGTCGTTTTGAGGCCCTAAACAACACTTTTTTTAACATTTTTTGGTTTAGGAGAGGACTAGGCTTAGTCTAAACGTGTTCCTCTTGGATAAAAATTTCCAAAAAGATATCATGTGCCCCAAACAAATATCATATGAAAATGTTACACCCTCGAGAAGTTGACGTATCAGCTACCACCATCGGGGCTCGCAAACCATTTGGCGTTTCATCTTCCAGGGTTATGGTTTTGTATTTTATTTATTTTAAAAATGCCTTTATAGCCTCATTGTAAACATTATCATCTTCTTGCAAATGAGTGTAGCCATCACATCTCTTCTCATAGACAATTTTCCACCATTCTATCGAGTTCATTTACTCTGTATTTTTATAGTTTTTGTACATTTCTATCATTAATAAAAATCGTGCATTATTCTATCTCTTTTTTAATTGAAATATCTCTATATATTTCATTGTTAAATTCCCACCTTCATTTCATTCTCAAAATAATCTGGATCAATGTTATCATTGAAGGCTACTACTTTTCGTTTCTTAGTGCATGTCCCCGATGAGGTCAGGGTAGAGAGAGTTGGGTCTCGAGCTAGTTTCTATTGAGGATATTCACTCTCTCTATCCCAACAATCCTCCCTTGGTGGAACAAAATAGATACACAGGAGCAGAATATTCCATCAAGTTGTTTCTCGCAGAATCCCTCGCTCAACAGAGGAACGAGATGTTGGAGAATTTTTCCCAAATCCTTCAACAATTTTTTATAATAGTAGGCACATCGTCATCAATAAATTTCTTTGGAGACATTTATCCATTCAAGGTACAAGTTAATTTCAATACTCCCATATTTGAAGGTCAGATCTATGTAAATGCTTTGGAAAAGTGGTTAAATATGCTAGAAGGTTATTTCTCTGTCCACAATTTTTCCGATAGAGAAAAGATCACCTTTGCGCTCCTTAAGGCTCTCCCCCATGTCAAAAATTGGTGGGAAACTTATTGGGAGAAAAATTTCACAAAGGAGTATGGAGTATTTTGTGCCAATCCCACTTGGGATTTTTTATGGATACGGTCAAGGAACAATATTATCCTGTTGGAAACTATGATGACCAGTACATGATATGGACCAAACTGTGTTAAGAGAGGGGTCAAATAATGTCGGAGTTAAAAAATGCATTCCATACCTTGCACACCAAGATGGGTATCAGAGACTTCGACTGACATCTAGTTCTAAAATACTAGGGGGATCTACAAAGGTACATCCAAACCGAAATGAAGTTTCTGGACATCTCATCACTAGGAGTCGCTTATCGATATACTTTCAAAATCGAGCAGAAATTTAAGAAACGGAACAAGTGGGCATTCAAGTTTCCAAATTTGCAACAACCGAAGTATGGTAAAGGTATCCCTAACTTAGAAAACAACCAACCCTAAGAAAACTAGTCCAAGCCACAAAAAAATAAGGGTAATGGGAAGACAAAGAAGGACACTAGAAGGTGGTGTGACTTCCACAAAATTGCTTGGCACAACACTGATGAATGTGGATCAAAACAATCATTGATGGTCGAACTTAAAGAAACAAAATCGAGCGTTGAATCTGAATCTAATTCAAAAAACAATAAAGGAGATAAATCATTGATGCAGAACCCATTGTTGTTTTCATGACCACAACAATCCAACCAGAAAAAATAGAGGATCTCGATGAGGGGGAGCGCCTCTTACATTAAAAAATGTGAGTGAAGAGGACCCCACTACATTTTATTGTTGATAGCAGAAGCCAGAAGAAACTCATCTCTATAGAGGTCGTCAAGAAGTTGGATTTTGCAACAACACCACATCCACAACCATACAACATCGAGTGGATTCTCCAGGTTCGAGATCTTCGTGTCAGCCAACAATCTCGCTTGTCCTATGACATCAAGCCCTTCAAGGATGAGGTATTATGTGTTGTTCCCCCATTGGAAGTCTGTGATTTTCTATTATTCCAACCATATATGTGGAAGATTCATGTTGTTTATGAGTCTCTACTCCGTAGTGTCATTGTTAATCTAGGGGTCACCTCTACAGAATACCGAAGGTAGTTTCGAATATTGTCTTGACAAAACAGTGTAACAAATTAATCTCTCATACCGCAAAGTTTAGCCTCTTCACAATCCTTTCAAAAGGAAAATAAAAGGACACTACAACCACTGTAGCCTCCACCCAATGCCCTTCTATGTAACATAAGTATATCAACAAGATTGTAGAATATCACAAAGATATTCTTACTGCATCTATGGGGGTGCCTTCACACTACCCAGTTAAGAAAAGTGATAAAAGATCCCTTCATACTCTTCATGTTGCATATTCACCAACAAATTTCTCCCACACTTAGGTATATTATGCATCTAGATTGGTTGAGCAGGTCCAACCCTTCAAACAACAGGTTCATAATAGCATTCAACAAGTTAAGTAAGACAACTTATTCAGCAAGGCAAGCATCACCAAGGTTCAACAAAAGATTCTTTGGGAACTTGACGCAATCGGGAAAATTTATTCCTAAGGGGGGAGGATTGATCCAGTTGGATATCAATGGTCACCCACCTATTCCACTGGCTCAAAACATGGGTTTCCACATTGGCAGTTTTTCTACAATTTTTTGGGTCCCAAACTTCCAGGGTCATTTTGAGGCTGTAAACGATGTTTTTCTGACATTTGGGGGCTCTGGTGATAATTGAAGGTTTTGGCCTACGACCAGTTGAACTTTTTTCCTCTCGGCTATACCTTTCCAATGAGATATCATGCGCCCCAAATGCATATTGTATGCAAAATTTATGCCCTCAGGAATTTGACGTATCAAATACCCCCATCAGGGCCCATAAACCTTTTGGAATTTCATCTTCCGGGGTTAGGGTTTCAGACTTTATTTATGTTAAAAGGGACTTTGGAGCCTAATTGTAAACATATTCATATTCTTAAATGTGTGTCTTCTACCTTGGGGTGGATGCCATTAAATAGGGTGCACCTTCTAACCAAGTCCTGAAATCTATGGCATATATTATAAATTTATTTTAGTTAGTTCATAACCAAATCCGCACTTCATGCTACCCCGCGACACCATTTAATTAGAAATTCACCATTTAATTACAAATTCATTGGTTTGTTTTAAAAAATCACATACATGGATTTATTGGTTATTGGAGTTTATTTAAGTCTTTGTTATATTTGGCAGGTCGGAGGTTCCATTCCCACCAACCACCTTATTCCCGTGTCTTTTTTGTTAAATGATTGAAACATATATAACTATGTATGCTATATAGTAGTAAGAACCAAACACATGGACCAATGGTAATGGGGATTTGTTAATACCTTTGGGAGGTTGCGGGTTTGACCCCCGTTGACTCCCAAATATTTTAATGAACCATGACCATAGAGACCATTGGAAGGTTTCCACGGGGAATCCTCTCACTGGATCTGGAATGCCACATGTCATAATATAACTCGTCCACTTGTCAACCTATAGTTGGATTGTACATTTCCCAATTAGCTACCAATATTTAGGTTCCACGTGTTTGTAACATATCGCTCTTGTGTGCACCTGATGTGACTTATTATTTGAGGACACTTGCGAGCAAGTGATCCAGTTCATTATATGATTGAATACTTAGCTTATGGATTCTGATGTTGAGACTGAGGATTATGATGTCATGTTATTTTATCATGTATAGAAAGGTGTTATTGAATAGTTTCCCCTGAGTGTGTAGGACTCTTGACAGATTGAGGATGTTGATGGAATGGATGGACCTCCTTGAACTCCAGATCAAGTCAGGCAGTGGATTGTATATGGTTTAAGTGTTTCTTTTATTTCATATGTGTCATATGAATGAGTATATTATGATGTTGTTTATGGATCGTTGACATGTTCGTTGATGGATGCAGACTGACGATTGCTTGGTAATCAGACTCACATTTGGAGTAAAGGGTCCATGCATGAAAAAAAGATATATTGAGGGAGAGGTGTGGCAACAACCCTTCCACAGCCTACTATCACTCCCACCATGACTCGAACTGTAGGTTAACGATTACCTAGTTTGAGAGATCCATGATTTTGTAAGGAAAGACTGAGACATCCACTCACGAAGATTCTAAGGGGAGCAGAATAAAGTACGGTCCTTATTCCTTAGAGGCCCTTAGTCTCCCACAAGGTCACCTAACAGAGTATTGACTCCAAGGGCTTGACGTCTACCAAAATCAGTCAAAAGGTGAGTGGCACCCTTGGAGCACGTAGTGCATCTTGAAGGGCATGTCACATAAATGGAACATGAATGAAGGCGAGTGGAACCCTTGGAGCACATAGTGCATATTGAAGGGCATGTCGCGGTTTTTAACACTGGTGATTCAATGAACCTAGGTACCTAGAAAACAATACATCATTTTGACGGGTCGGCCTTAAAATAAATGTTGCATGAGTAAAGTTTAATAATTATAAAATTTCCCTTGAAAAAAAAATTCAATTTTGCTAAGCCTAATTGAATTTAGAGCATAGGTCTAATTGGTGTTTAAGGACTAAAACTAATTAATCAATTAATAAAGGGGGGGATGAAAAAAAATGAAATTTAAAAATTAAAGGAGAAAAAATTTATCCAAAAATTTAATTGCTTGCTTTGTGCAAAACTTGTTAATCTAGAACTTAGACCAAAAAGGGGAAACTTAATCACAAAAGGAATGTGGAACCTAGAAGGGAATAAAGTCTAGAGAACTGTCCTAAAATGAACTCAACTAAGCTTTAAAAAAGGCGCCAGTCATTAAGGGAATGCGAGGGAATAAAGGGAATAAAGTCTAGAGAACTGTCCTAAAATGAACTCAACTAAGCTTTAAAAAAGGCGCCAATCATTAAGGGAATGCGAGGGAATAAAGGGACATCGAGGAGCATTTTTAGGAACGTTTTTTAGGTGCGTGAGAGAAATTGGAAATTTAAATTCATTAATTAAATGAATTTCTTATGCAACTAAGAGATCGGGTGATAAGTGTACGGAGGAGAATATTCCTAATAAAAATTTAACAAAAAGAATTTAATGTGCGTTTGAAAACTAGTCACTAAGAGAACTCTATAAAAAAAATGGCAGAGAAGGGGTATGGATCACAACAGCTATGTGTAAAGTTATGCTGCCGAAATTTTTTTTGACTGATTTTTCTTATGGGAGTTGGGATGCCTATGGTAGCTCAACCTTGCAAGGCTAGTTGGGAGCTAGATTTTTCTCTTTTTTTTGGTGTGTGTGGCCCCTTTGCGGCTCGGGGGATAAGGGAGAAGAAGAGTACTCCTAGTGTTGGCTGGGAAGATAATCAACAAGCCAACGTCACTTACAGTATTCTTGTTTAAGAGGTTAATTGTATTAAGATTAATTTTATACTGGTATGTTTATGGTATTCCTATGAAATTTCATTGCGCTGAGTTTTCTTTGGCATGTATATTTCCACAACAATTTTAACAGATTGTTCATCATAATTCTTTGTTTATAATTGTAAATTTTGCACATTGTAAGTTTAAGTTTTTGTGTATGCGCAAGTTCTCCTTGGTTTTATTCCATTTCCGCACATTGTAAGTTTGTATGTGCATTAGATAATATTTCCTGTGTGATAATAATTTTTGTACATAATATGTAATGTTGTCCTCAAGTTTTGCAATCGACTGGAATGAAATGTGGTTTTTCTTTAAACTCTCCTTAGAAAGTTCTTTTCTCTATCGACTCATTATGGTATTTCTCAGACCCTTATGAAACTGTATCACGCCAAGTTAGCCTAGTGTAATTTGCTCGTTGATGAACTGTAACGGGTTTTTTTAAAAAGAGGAAACAATTTTGTTCAGATTCGAGCGCCCAACTCTATTAATGCGACTGCAATTTTGTTTCTCCTCCTTCCACTGTGGTTGAATCGTTATACTCTGCACTTGTCAAATGCATATAATTTCCCATTTCCAAGTGCAGAAGAATCCCAAAGGCGAACATCATAATTACAGGATGATATTAAAAGGTGACTTCCAGGTGTAGACCAGTTTCCAGTTCAACGTGATGTACATTGAACCAAAGTTATCGGCCACTAATGGCAAGAATGTCTTTCCAACACTTTTCCACTGTTTGTGTCAAATATCTTCAATTCTCCTGCATGATTTACAGTAGCAATACAGGTAGAACTTCCCAAAAATGTAAGTGAAGTGAAAAATACAGGATCATCACGACATGTACGCAAGGGTCTGAAACGGATAAAAACAAACTGTGGATCATGCCTATGTCCATGCTTTCCACCATATTGTGTTCTAAACTCGTGAGTGCTTCACCGTCCACCGTCCTACTGTGTTAAAAGGTGCATCTAGAACTCTGCCTTTCATTTTTTTCTCACCAGCGACTGGGGTGTCTCCTTCTAGCTAGCCAACTGGTTTAATTCCGCCCAGAATTCATACTTCTCCCTCAGCAATGGGCAGCAATGGGTAATACAGTAACCTTCGCTTTTCCATGCTCCGTTGTCCTCCAATTCTGGCCACGCAGATCGTATATCTCCCCTCAGCAAGTTAGTATAGATATCTCTGTGCATTACAGTGACCCTTGCCATGCGTTTTGGAGGCCCTGGACGTTACCCTCCCCTATTTAATCACCCAGCGAATCGCACCCCTAATACACAACGATTTGGCTCATCATTACACAGCGAAATGCCTAGCGAGTTTCTCTCATTACTTAGCGAACGCTTGCTTGGTTCTCGGTGATAATTCGCGTGGCTGAGATTTCTCAGCGTACCCCTTGCTCAGCAAATGGCATTCCGCTTTTTGTTGGACCTGTCTCACTGAGAATCTGGAGCACTGAGTCCCAACGTATTTCTCTCCTTATTTAAGGATTTTCTATTCCTCTCTAATTTGAAATAAGTGTGGATTGGATTAGTGAATGTTGTTCCCTTGTATCGTTGAAATTCGGCCCCTTCCATATCTTCGTTTTTGTAAAAACTATTGAAGGTAAGTCCTATCAATGAGTACTTTTTACGCGGAAGGGAGGTTGTGGTGGTTGCTAGGACAAGGAAATTCTCGGCTCTCAATTTTATCTACAGAAATGACTAAACGCACGAAGAAGGCCGGTATTGTGGGGAAATATGATACCAGATATGGTGCCAGTTTGAGAAAACAAATTAAGAAAATGGAAGTCAGACAACATTCCAAATTCTTCTGTGAATTCTGTGGCAAGTTTGTTGTGAAGAGAAAGGTAGTTGGAATTTGGGGATGCAAATACGGAAAGATCAAGGCAGGTGGAGCGTACATAAGGATAAACTATTTTCAATATTGTACCTGGATCCTTTTGGATGATTATCCATGCAAGGCCGATTTCAGGCTCTAGATTTTGCAGTGATTAGTAGAATTAAATTGCTCTCCAGATAAAAAATTTGTATCAGTTTTTTGTCAGTGTAATCTTGTTAACTCCGATGGTGGAGAGATATACTTGTACCAGTCTTGGGAAATTTCTTTTGAAATTGATATGCCTGTATCAGGCTTTGGCGATTCTCTTCCAATGAACTAGTCAATGGGTTTACTAAATATTTCACTGAAAAGTCTTATCAATGAGTGTTGATTGATGGTACTTACTAGTCTTTTTGGAATCTGTTAATTTATCGATTAATAATGCTCTGCAAATCTTATTGACGGTAAGTCATTAAAGATAGCTGATTCAATAGTACTGTAATGGTACATTAATGAATCTGATTGTCTATCAAATAATGATACTATGCAATTATTCCACTAAGGTAAGTTTTATTAATGTATGTAGATTCAAGAATAAAGTAATGGTGTATTAATGATTATGATGGATTTATTGAATAATGTTGTTACAGTGATAATTATGGAATTGATTATCATTCAAGAATTTATATATTAATGAGGGATTTGTGTAAGTATAACTATCATTGTAGGAGTGACATCATCATAGCACTGGTGATGAAGGAAGGCGTTAGACATTAGACTGCGCGCATAAATGATAATTAAATGAATGATTGATTATTTGCGCGCATTGATCGATTAGTGAATAAGTTAAACTGGCAAACGAATCAGGTGCTTCCTTGAAAATGTGTTAATTGTTGTAATTTCTATGAATGACTTAATCCCGTTAAAAATTAATAATTAATTTCTTGCCCGCATGAGAAATTTTAGGTTCGGATGATGCATTGTAGAATGTTTAGATTGTATTTTTGCGCGCAATGTATGGTGAATGTAATGAATGGTTGTTAGTTATTACTTCTTGCGCCATGAAAATTTATTATAACGAATGATTGTTTAGATATTATTTTTCGCGCGCCATGGAATAAATGTCGAATTGTGTTGACCAATGCGCCTTAATTTATGTGGCGGCATGATTGATTAGTATCTAGCCTTCTCTCATGCATTAATTAAGTTGGCTTGTGAATGTTTTGAAATTGCTTACCCTCGTGCGCATCGACTTTTAAATATTGATGTATGTTTGATACGATGATGGTTACCCTTGCACCCTCGTTAATGATATTAGGGATGATGGATTGATGGAATGGATGTTTGTCGATCCTTATGATTCTTTATGTTATCTGGTGATTGTCCCTATGAAGAGAGTTGAGCGTTTGAGTCGTACTGTATTGCGTCATGATTAATTGTATAAACACTCTGATTATGGGTTGCTTTTTATTGTGATATTGTGTCGATCTGTGTTCGTCATTCACAACGATGATGTGTCGGATTTGCTTCATTATTGATATTAATGCGTTAATGATGTTTCATTTATATATTGCACCTTTGTCAATGATGTCGTCAAGATTAAAAGAAAAAAAAATCTACCTGTTGTATGTATCTTTTGTCATCGTAACGGTGAGGCCGTTGCAGTTTCACCCTTGTAGTGGTGACATGTGTCACCCCTTTATTTTCCCTTATCCTTTGACCTTTTACCTTTTTTCTAGGATTGACTGGAAATTTGATTGCTCATAACTTTTGGATACGAAATCCGTTTAAGGGGAAATTTGCATCATTCGAAAACTATCACCAAGCTCTACACAATGATGGAATTTTAGGGATGATTTGAAGATTATAATTTTAAGAATTTTTAAGCCATTCTGCACCTCTATGGATATTCTAGATCTTTCTAGACTTCTATGAGCATTTTTGGATCCTTCTGGATCACTGAGATAAGCGATAAGATAGGAAATTTGGGAGGGAGGAACCTAGAATGAGGTCAATGGAGTGTTGGATGTCTAGGGGAGTAGGTAATCTATCTGGTTTAACCTACACATGCAAATAAATGTCTAGTAAGAGTTTCATATTACGTGGTGTTTGTTGAGACACATTTTCTTCCTTGACTGGGTATACTACCCAAAGAGTGAGACTCTAGTTGGTGCTTACATGTTTGATAATATAATTTCTATATAATAAATGAGAGGAAGAAGTGGTAGGAGGATAAATGATAGAGGTGAACTTGTATTTCTTTTTTTGTTTTGTAAGTATATAAGGATTATATATAAAGTCATACTCTACTACTCAGTCATGTTGATATGGGTAGCTTAGAATCAAATCCTAATAGTTGAGGGATGTGAAAAAACATTTAATGGTGTTGATGAGAGGCTTGATGGTGAAGGTGACCCTACAATGTTCGATAATGAACTTAATCTATGCTTGTTTCCATAAATTGAGCCAATGTGCGAGGGTTTGGGATGAGGAGTGGTGGGTCTCTTTAATGAATCAACAAGAGATTTGGAAATTAATTTATTTTGTCTACCATATTCAAATAACCACAACCATCCAATCCTTAATATGAATTTTTTGTGTAAATTAGAGATAATAAGAAAAAACAAAGTACTTGCAAGACATGATAACAAAACTAAGGTCTAGTGGCGTGAAGTGGGGATGTCAATAGAAATGAATTTGGGTTTGGTGATGGGGAAGGTTCTTGTTATTGGTTTGTAAGTAACACATTGGTTTCTATAGAGGAGATAAGGGAAAGACATGTGTTGATGGAATTCCCTCAATTCTTGTAAAAAGTGCATAATTTTCCATACCGTGAGGGAGTTAGGGAGGGGAATGTTAAGGGGAGTGACCCCACTTAAATGTGTTGGATGATTAAGGAGGGTGTAAGTGTTGGGTGATTAAGGAGGGTTATGAGAAATAGTATATTATATGTTTAATTTGTTTTCAGCTACTATGTCTCTATACAAGGCTCGATCTAGGGAATGAGTTTTAAAACATTACAACTTCAACTTTAAGACAAGGTAGAAAATAGTAAGGAAATTTCACATTAAGTACCTTTTTGAAGACTAAAATCTAAAACTAAAGTCTCATATTGGAGAAGGTTGCACTAAAGTGTTTCATTATTTTTCCATGATACCATGGGATATGGAGTTATTGTGCCAATAATTATTCATGACATCTTAGAGGATAAAAACATTTTGAACACTTGAAAAAAAATCTTCAACATGGTGAGGGTGATAACTTGATCGTTTTATTCCATGATGAGTGTGGGATTTATAAGATTATTTTGGTACCACTAGGTGATAACTTGATCATTTTATTCCATGATGAGTGTGGGATCGAGAAGCTTATTTTGTTACCACTAAGTGATATCCACCCTTGTAAATTTCACTACAACCATGTATTCTAGAAGTAAAACTACATGATTTAGATATAGGAATTTAGGGCTTCACCATCCTTAGTGCCATCGCAATTGGCAAAATTGATATTGGAAGCTAACTAGAAAGGTCAATGTTGTGAGACGAGGTATTACTATAGAACCTTCAACATGTCTTGGAACACTTATCCTTAGTTTTAGAAGAATTGATTTTCATTGGATATTAGGCTATGATAATTTGATTAGGTAGTTGAATTTTTTTTCTAAGAATGGAAGGAGTAGGAAAATTGCTCGGAGGATCATTGAGAGAGATAATCATTGAGAGAGATAGAAGAAGAAACTAGAATTTTGGGAGTGGGTGGAATAGACAGTGAAATAGAACAAATATGTAATTGTAGGATTGTGGGCTAACCTTGATGAGACTTTATGGGTATCTCATTTCCTGTTCTTCTTAAAAATTGATCTCTTACTTGATCTAGTTCATGACTTATGGATGGTTTTCTTCACATCCCTAGTTATGGTATGTCGATATGAGACTGTAATTGACACTCCCTGCTACACCTCAGGAATACTTTCAAAGTGTCGACACAATAATTGGAACAAGGGAACACTTGTATGAACCATGATAATATTTGGAGCTTTAGGTGGGGGAATGAATTTTTCCGGTTCTTGATCAACCCCAATTGATGATGAACTGAATTTACAAGGGGCAACCAATAAATAATGCCATACCCAAATATCTATATAATGGACAGAAAAAGAAAACAACCCCTAATCGGTGATCCAATAGTTGGAATTTTGAAGAATAATGACTCATTATTCATAGGGCATCTTAAGAACCCCCCAACCCATCACTTAAATGGTTTTGGATGAGGTATAATAATAAAGTTGTTCAATTTGTAATCAATCCCACTTTAGGAACAATTGTGATGTATTAGAAAGCCCTAGTGAATTAATATGAAGAGGTATATAAATGTTGTTGGAAATGTTCAAAGATGTCGGAGGTCTAAAATTATAGTGTACTAATTAGTAAATATCACAAACTAGTGGAGGTCTTAATATCCTTGTGTTGGCAACCTTTTGTTCATTTATATATACCTAGGAAATTGTTTTGTGAAATTATCACCAAGCTTGAGAGAAAGTCCCTCTAAATGATTTCTCTCAAGAAGGAGGCATTTATGTTTGGTCATAGTTGGGTAGTTTTTGAAGTAGGTAGTGAGGCTACATATCCAACCTTCATTTAGTAGTGGTCCAATAAGTTAGTGGGCATTGATCAGACTCACTTATCCAGTAAGTCGTGGGCATTGATAAGACTACCTTGTCTTCCATAAATATAATGTTTATTCTGAATTTAATAATCCCACCTCAATATTGAGGTTTCTTAGATCTAGTTAATGTGGAATTTATATATTAGGGATGATTCATAAATACAAATTATATTACTATATATTTTACTTATGTCCAACCCAATTCAACAGGTAGCCTAAGAAAATAAATATTGCACAAATGCAGTTTAATGAATTTTTTTTTATCCCTTATGACACACTTCTTAACCATATAAAATACCTAAAAATACTTTATTAGAAAATATTTTAGACAATAAATATACCCCTTTAGATTCTATGCACTTATACCACTCAACAAATTCAATTAGTTGTTCATTATAAATTTTCATATGAAACAACCCTAGACACTACTGAATCCACACTTGAATATAATTTTAGTACAAAAAGTTTGGATAGGAAAGTACATGTAACGCACACACACAAAAACAAATGAATTTAAAATTACATATTACCATCTTATCATAATCTAATACAAGATATTCCTTCAATCTTATCACAAGATACAAATATCCAATTCCTCAAAATCCTAGCTAGAGTATCTAGAATCAATATAGAACACTAACCAAAAATGAAAATAACTAGAAAGACATCCTACGAAGCTATTTAAAAAACCAAATACTTGAAAACAAGATACAATCAAAGCCAACAAGTCAACGCTTAATATTTCAACCAACTTGTCTCACACAACCCCTCCACACTAACTATCTTTTCTTCCTTATGGTTTACAAACCCTATCCAAATTGCATAAAAAAATCACATGGATTACAAGAAAAATATAGTTATAGACTCCAAGTATACATGTCCATCATAGGGTTTGATTCTTTAAACCCCAGGTCTCAAACTCTTGCATCAACACAAGAACCAATACCTCCACTAAATCTCAAGAGGACAATAAACAAGTCTTATTCAAAGTAAGGAATCACACCAAGATCAAGACTCGTCAAGCTAGGATCCTCGTGATTTTACGTGAGCTTCCATGCATAACCCAAGAATAAGGATGCAATATAGTCAAATGAATGATCTTTTTATTAATATCTTCTCTACAATTCAAACCCTAGCACTACTTCTTTCTTCAAAACAAGATCCATGGATTCAACAAGAAAAAACATCAACTCTTGAAGTTGTATGTTTCCCTATATAGGATTTATTATAGAGTACAAACCCTAGTTCCCCCACAAAAGAAAAATATGTAGGAATATCCAAGTACTCTCTCTCTCTCTCTCGCATGCCTTATCATAGGGTTTACATAAAAAACCCTAGGTCTTACTATCTACAAAATTTATCTAGGAAAATTACAAAGATAAAATAAAGAGTACATTTGTATGTTCTAAAAAACAATGTATCATCCCCATATATTGAATAGGTGAGGTAGGACAACATAAAACATGAAATTATGTCCATACAAGTAAAAAAAAAACAATCACACATAGAATTCTATACAATACAAGGATGGAAAGTGTCGTGATAAGGCTTTAAAAAACACCAAGGTATTGCATGTAATACCCCAAGGACAATCCCCAGTTATGTCTATGTATTATAAACATGTTTTATAGGATGGTGAGCCAAGTGTATATAAGTTGGTGGGATTATGTGTTTATTAGGCCGGAGAGCCTAGGTGTTAAAGGACAGGAGTTTGATTTTGTATATGTAATTATGCAGATCATTAATAAAATATAAACATCGTTGCGTGTTGATCGACCAAGAAGAAAGAGTGATGGGGGACTAAGCTTCCACAAGGCTAGGTAAGGGAAAGGGGGATGAAAGGTTGGAAGAGGGGCTAAGCTTGAGGGATTAAGTCATTGAATAATAATTTATTATTATTCCAAAGTGGTGTGAAAGGTATATTTTTTATCCTAATTTCCTGGAAAAGGGAACACGTACTTGATAGAGTGCATGCATCTTCATGGGCAACATGTGTCGGCCTAGGCACATGCAATTTAACCAAAGAATTGAGTCATGATGGGGGTTCATCCTCCATTCTTTTGTCTGTTGTATGAATCGTGTTTCTCTGCGTCTGATCTCTGCATAGCCTCACGCAGCTCTGAAAAACAGAATTGTGAAGCCGACCATTGTAATCCCGTGAATCTTGTGGCCTGTGTATTCGACCTTTGCAATATTCATGCACACACCTGAGACCCAAAATTCGTGAGTCATTCTGCGATCCTTCCATACTCCTTCTAAGTTCGTTGGAATCCTTTCCGAGAACTGTTTTGTCTCTGCACTGGACCTATGCATAGCCACGCACCTCTGAAGTCGACCTGTGTCTTCTGTGAAACCTGAGCATACCATAATTTTATATGTCATGTGTGTTATAACTATGGGTTGATTGTGGCCACATAGTCCCTTGGTTGAGTGTGATTGTCTACTATCATTTATTCCTTGTTGAGCCATATTGTTGTCCTCCTTGTGCTGGAATGGAGTTGAAGAGGCAGGTTTTCATCCCTGCAAGCGAATCTCTTCGGGTGAGAGAGTGCGCGGAGGAAGTGAGAACTCCTGGAAGGGGTCCTGTATCTACCACAGAACTTAGAGAATTTTGGTCCGTCCTGTTGCTAAAGCCTAAGGAAAGAGAGGTTTAGCAACCGAAGGACTGTCCGGGTGATAGTGAAGGTGTATACTCCTAGGGTGGGATAAGCATGTGGGGAATGAGAGTCTATGAGCATTGGGCATAAGTGGCTCCTGGGAGAGAATCCATCCTCATAAACTATGTGTCTTCCTATTGACCTTGCCTAGCCTAGGATTCCCTTGCGCGGTGGAGCTTAGTCCCAGCTTGGGGGTGACCTACTATTGAGAGTGATGAACAGCGTGGTCTAAGGCTGGGAGGGTCGTGGAAGGTTTGCATGCAGTTGGTGTTGTTATGCCAGTTTAAAAGATAAGTATTAATTATGTACTTAATTTATATGTGATGCATGTTTGTGTCTTTAAATGTATCATGTATTATTTTGCAAGTTTGAATTGTTGTTAATTCTATTTAAGTCTATATGACAACAGTAATTCCATGTTAAATCTGTTAATTTGATTTAATGCATATTATATATATATATATATTCCATGCAGTAGCATTCCCCGACAGTGGGGTTGATAGCCAGGGACGTTACAATATGGTATCAGAGCCCATGGTTTCAATGTTGAGCCTGGATGGGTCAGATAAGTGGTCTTTGGACCCAAGGTTTCGAGTGGAAATGGTGTTCATATGGAACCGATTTCGAACCTTAGAATGTTTGCAAGTGACAAGGGGTTAGTTGGTCATGTTATGAAGATCGGGAGGAGTAGCGGTAGAATAAAACCATAGTCGGCGTGGTATTTGACTACAAAGAGAGAGCACTCAACACTTGGGGTGTTGGAGCCGTAGGATCTGTTTGGGAAAAAGGAAAGTCCTTTACGACCGTCCGATCCAGAAAAGGTGTGGGAGGGTTATCCTGGAATCCTTTCGAAGTTCGGAAGTCAGGAGAAGTGGAATGCGCTGAGGCATAAAATTCTAAAGGATATCTACACCGTAGATCGTAGGAAAAGATCCTGACTATTAGATCCATGTCTAGGAAGGAAAAGGAAAATCACTTTGGAGGATTTCTAGTGTGGAGTGTGACAAACTCCCAAAGTGCCGAAGTAGATCACAACCGTTTGTTGTGAAGGAAATGCGTCAAGAGATCGTGTACTTCCGGTGGAACTAATTCGAGAGGAGGCAAGTGCTATGAGTTTGAAACTCCTGAGCCCGAAGTGTCGAAGTCACTCATAGTCATTGATCATGAATGAGGACATGTGTTGATAGATCATGAACTCCAGGGAAAAACACTCTGGGCAAAAGCGAGCGTATAGGAGTTGAAACTCATGAAGCCTGAAGAGTCGAAGTGGTGAGTCATGATGACGTCACCTGGAGGTGACGTGGAAACATGGGATGTGTGCCATGTGTCAATGGGTTTAGAACCCGTGGAAGATTGATATGGCATTTGGAACGTGACGAGTGTCACCCATCTGAATGGGCCATGTATCAATCACTAGTATTCCTCCATGTGGCAACCTATATGAGCAGGGTTAGTGGGGCTCGAGGTTACATAACATAGTTAAAGGTCGGAGGACCCACAATGGCATTGATCACAATACATCAAGGTCAATGGCCAGGACACATTGCGGGAACCCAAGTTGCACAGAAGCTAATTCTCCAAGGTGGTCCCGCAATCCAAATTGCAGTTTCACTAAGGGGTTACATGTCAATGTCAGGAGAATTGCGGGACGAAAGGAGGGTTTCTCCAAACCACCATTGCATTCCCCCACAATTGGGAAAACGTTAAGTGATGTAACGTAATAATGTCACCTAAGGTGACGTGGGAGTTTTCAGAGGTTAATGGTTCGGGGTGTGCAGATGTGAAATCTTCCGAAGTCCCGAAGTCTTGGAAAGTAGACGCCTGAGGTTCCACAATGAGTGTCAGCCATTGTATGTTAGGTAGATGTGGATCGTTGATCCACCATACTGTAGGAGTTCGATAACTCGGAACTCCGAGTGACTATTTTGTTATGGTTAGAAATATTATGATGTCCCAAAGTCCAAGAACTGAGATGCATGAGGTTCCACAACGAGTGTCAGCTATTGGATACTGGGTAGACATGGATCGTTGATCCACCTTACTCCGTGAGTTTGGTAACTCAGAACTCCGAGTGACTATTGTGTTATGCTTGGAAATCTTCTGAAGCCGAAGGCCGAAGGCCCGAGTATGCGCTTATTGATCTAGCACTTGGTCACGACCCATGGTCGCATGGGTTGGGCACTGAGAGAAAGGGGATAGTACCTGAAAAATTAATAGAGTAGAGCTCCAAAAGAAGAAATCTGCAGGGATTCTTGATTGAACGAGGATCACAAAGAATGAAAATTGAACGTTTTCTTGATTCGGATTTGTTTATGAATGTTGTGGGATTTGTTAAGAAATAACGGCCTAACAAATTCCGGTTGTGTGCACATTGTGTTTGTAGAAGTTTAACGAGTGCCAAAACCGAATAGAATTGCCACTGAGTGAAAAATAAATGGAAGAAGCATGGACTACTTCCAGTTCCAAGGATGAAGAAAAAGGGATGGATTTTCATTTGGGAGTTGAAGGGTCAATCTCCAATGGACATGGAGAAGAGTTAGATAAGGAAGGGCATATGATGAAAATCATTGAAAGATTGCAGAAAGATGCCGAAACTCACCGAGAAGATAGCATAAAGCTCATGAAAACTAAGGAACAATAGGGAGAATTCAACTTAAAGTTGATGAAGAGTCTGGAGAGAATAGAAAATAATTTGGACAAGGAGAGAGACTCGAGAAAAACAGGGAGTCACCAAACTTCTGAGGGAAGAATATCAAGGAGTGTTGGTAGACACCATCATCACTCCCAAGGTCGCTCCAAGAGGAGGGCACAAAGTAGTTCAAGCCTGTCTCCTACAAGAAATCACAGGAGATCTGGAGTGGATGAACTGAAGAGAGAAATGAACAAGATTAAGCATCCTACGTTTGATGGAGAACATAAGAAGGAGGAAGATTTTGAGACATGGTTTCTTGGCATGAGGAAATATTTCCAACTGCAGAATTATTCCTCTCATGCAGAAGGAAAAATTGTGATGTATCAACTGAAGGAAAATCATCTATTTGTTGGGATCAGCCTGTGTAAGTGCAACACATTAGAGAGAAAGATATCACTTGGAAAGATTTCAAGAGATATTTCGAGAAGAAATACTTGACTAAAAAATATTATGACAGAAAGATGAAAGAGTTGTTTGAACTCAAGCTGGGAAGCATGACCATTGATGAATACAAACGAAAGTTTTTGGAGTTACTGAAGTATGTTCCGTTCATCAAAGATGAGACCGTCAAGATTCAAAGGTATCTGAGTGGACTTCCACCTTCCATTGGGGACATGATTCAGTATGATGACCCAAAAACTATGGGAGAAGCGATAAGAAGAGCGAAACTCTTATATGAGCATCAAAGAGAGAAGCCTACTTTTCGGAAGGCTTGGGAAGAAAAGAAGAAATTCAAGATGGATTGAAGGAAGAAGGGAACTAAGCACCCTTTTTCAGGAACAATCCTCAAGGACAAACATCTTTTATAGATCCTAGGAAGGCTGAAGTGGGTGGGTAGATGTCAAGACAACCACCTATGGAATGTTGGGGCTGTAAAGGAAACCATAGGTACAGAGATTGCCCCCACAAAAATGACAAAGTGAGAACTGTCCACAATGTTCAGCAGGCTAAAACAATGGAGGACATAGGCAGTAGAATACCCAGAATCTATGCATCCCTAGACAATAAACAAGATGAATTTCAATCACACGTGATTGAAGTGGAAGGTATGATCAATAAAGATCCCTTTGCTATTTTAATTGATTCAGGGGCTATCCATATTTATATATATCCTAGAGTGGTGGAAATTTTTCAATTTTCAAGAAGAAAACATGAAAATTATTGGTTAGTGCAGTTGGCTACAGAAACCAAGAGAAAAGTCACTAAGTTAGTTAAGACCAATCAAGTGGACATGAATGGACTGAGCACAAAGGCAGAATTTAATGTTCTACCTTTAGTTTCTCATGACTATCTAATTGGGATGGACTGGTTGGACCAGCACCATGCCATATTGGACTATCGTAACAAGGCATTGACTTGCCTAGATGAGGAAGGAAATTGGAAAACAACCCAAGAAATTCCCAGAGTTGTTGCTATTAGAGAAATCTTAGAAATTCAACTGAAGAAATGCTACAGGAAAGGTTGTCAATTATTTGCAGCCCATGTGGAGGAAGCATCTAAGGATGAGGTCTCAAATATCGAAGACCATGTGGTACTAAAATATTTTGAATATGTATTCCAGGAGGTACCCAGATTACCCCCGAAGAGAGATATTGATTTTTCTGTAAACTTGATGCCTAGAGAAACTCCAGTGTCAAAAGCTCCTTATAGAATGAGTACGCCAGAGTTAAAAGAGCTGCAATTGCAGCTTGAAGATATTATGAAGAAGGGGTATATATGCCCAAGTGTGCTTCCTTGGGGTGCCCTGGTCTTATTCATGAAGAATAAGGATGGGACGTTGATAATGTGTATCGATTGCAGACAATTGAACAAAGTAATTGTAAAGAAAAAATATTGCGAACATATTTTCGAGGATAGACCTTAGGTCGGGATATCACCAGGTAAGGATAAAGGATGAAGACATCAGCAAGACTACCTTTAGAACAAGGTATGGTCATTACAATTTCACAGTGGTGCCATTTGGACTGTCGAATGCACCCGTTGTTTTTATGTGCCTGATGAATGGTGTATTCAGGGACTATCTAGACAAGTTTGTCATAGTATTCCTGGATGACATTCTGGTGTATTCCAAGTCAGAGGAAGATCATGAACAATATATGAGGATGGTGTTACAGGTGATAAGAGAGAACCAACTATATGCCAAGTTGAGCAAGTTCTCTTTTTGTCAGGAGCAGATCCATTACTTGGGGCATATTATTTTGAAGGATGGGATAGTCATGGATCCTGCGAAGATTGAGGCCATCAGAGAATGGTCAGTGCCAAAGAACGTGACAGAAGTCAAATCCTATATGGGTCTAGTTGGTTATTACAGAAGGTTTATCGCAGGGTTCTCGAGGATAGTTGGATATGGACCATGATGACAAGGGAACACGAAAAGGGGCAGGTGGGACCACACAGAAAATGGGTTATGGGTGAAGTGTATCACAACGATTAGGGAGATGAGTTGAATCCAATGGGGTAAAGCCCAAATAAGGGTGTTGGAAGGGGGTTGGATCCACACAATTTTTTTTATGAAAAATGATAGGTATGATTGTGATAAGGACGAAGAGAGAAATCCAACGGAATAGGTATCAAATAATGGTGCCAACAGGATCCAAACCTTTTTTTCTTTTTTTTACTCTTGCGGAGTTATACTCCAATCTGAAGAATACTGCAGTGATGAAATGTCCAAATGCTTAACAAGAAGAAATGTGTAGTAATTTTGCAACTTGAATGCAGGAGACACTGTTGTGTCATAATAGATCTTGTTTGTTTTGTTTTTGATTCCGTCCCAAGGGTTAGGTATTCAAGAGTTATGCAGACAAGGGTTTTCCCTTTGCTATAGCTCTATGATATATGTGTGGGGTCCAACAGTAATACTCATCCCAATATCTCAGGGCACCAACTAAAGAGGCTAGATTGTACCCTTAGTCATACTACCTGACTACCCAGGTACTAGAGAGTATATTCCTGAGTTTTATTCTCGGTGGCACTATAGCAATCTCGCGACCGATCAGTTTATTTACATAGGGCTTCAGGAGATCTAGGTCGATCTGTATACAAGTCTTGTCTAATGCACTACCACTCGAAGGGGTACCAACAAAGGTTACAAGGGTGGCCAACAGATGTGAGCTTAAGTACCACTTGTATTTCTTGCATGTATGAATCACCGACCGGGGTTTTATGTGCATAACGATAGATCTTTGTAGCTTAAAGACGCCAAAAAATGTCTCTACCCTGAAAAAAATTTAACCCACAAATTTCTACTGAGGAAGGTGCTCTGATACCACTTGTAATATTCCACATGCAAAAAGTATGCAAAACAGAAATAAATAGCTAGAAATGGCAGATGAACAACAATATAACTAGAACAACACCATGATAATACCAAATTGATAACAAAATAATACTTTAATTACCGAGAGAAATTTTCACTTTCCTCTTCGAGGGGGAAACCTCCAGCAGAGCTCTATTACAATAATATCCAAGACAAAAGTTCCCATACCCTTGAATCCTATTTATACTAAATATGTCTATCAAAAGAACAATCTAGAGAAATATCCTTCTAGAAGTGGAAGATTCTATTAGGTCTTCTTACATTGGACTTATTCTTCCTTATTGCTAGGCCTTATTAATATTGACCTTTATTACAGGGAAACATATTATTCTACCTACGTGAGGGGTTAGGTCCCTCACATTGTGCATGAGAGTAGTAGCACATTCAATCTGAAGACCAAGAATAAAGGAAAGGACAAGGAACATTTTTAACACAAGAAGCAAGGAAATTCCAAATCCTTCGATGATTCCTTCAGTTCCAAAGGTGGAAAGGGAAATAAAGTGAAGTATAAATATGGTTACTGAAACCGTGACTATTGTCCTAAATAAACATGCATTAAAAAAAAATATATCCCATGGTGAAGGCAATTCAATAGAAAAATATTGAGGGATACATTCCCAAGAATTCCAATAAGACGACGAGAGACCAACCACTAGAACAAAGAGGTAATTCTCATGATTTATTTCTATTCATTATTATTCCGGTGCATGGATCCTAGATTTAGGTGTGCCCCATCATATGGAAGGCTCTAATTTATTTTTATCTTCTATTATTGCATAAAGTGGTCCTCCCATACTCAGGGGTGATGATACTCTAGTAGAGGTCACTATATAAGGGAGAGTAGAACTCCAACATGGAAGTTTTGAGAACATCCTACATGTTCCAAAAATCTCTGTGAATATACTCTCTGTTTATCAGATAACACATTCAGGAACAGAAAAAGGGTGAAATTCACACATGATTCGGTAAGTTTATTTCTAAGCTTGATTTTGCATTATTACTAACTCATGCTAAAAATTATGGTAGACTATGGCATGAGAAATTTTGACATATAAAATTCAAGTACCAGCAACAACACAAAAAATAGGGAATGGTCATAGGATTTCCCAACATACACTTTTCCCAAGGAGTTTATCAAGGATGCATTCTCGGAAAACATCATCAAGATAATTTTGAGAAATGGAAGGATTTGAGGGCCTCCTCTCCCTTGGATATTATCATAGTGATATAATGGGACCCTTCCCTCATCCGTCCATCAACAAAGAAAGGTATGTGCTCCCATTTATTGATGATTTCTCACAATACATTTGGGTGTATTTTCTCAAGAAAAAGTACAAATATTTTGAGCATCTCAAAGACTTCAAAGCTCATGTAGAGATTCAATATAGGAGGAATATCGAGATACTTCGCACACAGAATGGGGAAAAATATGTGAACTGATATGCTCAACAACTTTGTTTAGATTTAGGTATACTTCTGCAATATACAGTACCACATACTCCACATAAAAATGGGGTAGTTGAGAGGAAGCACATATCCCTAAAAGAGATGACCATGTGTATGTTGCATGTTATGTCTCCTCCTTCCAAGATTTGGGATGAATCACTTAATTGTGATAACTAAATTCAGAATAGATCTCCACATAGATCTATCAAGGACATGACTCCCTTTGAGGCATGGAGTGGAAGTAAATAAAAAGTTATTTGTTTCCAAATATTTGGATCATGCACATTGGCATGTGTCCCCTCTCAAAAGAGGAAATAACTATATCCTCGGAGAACCGCATGCATATTCGTGGGATATCTCAATAGTGTGAAGGGTAACATGTTGATTGATACCTCAATGAACAATCTAATTATTGAGTGAAGTTTCTAGTTTGCGAAAATTCCCTTGCATACACCATTGGATCCACATGTAGGGACATAGATGCTTCTTCTTATACCAGACGTAGAGACCTCAGTACTTTTGAGTACATTCTTATTTTGGGATCCGGTCCCATCTGTTGGTTGAGAAAAAATAAATAAGTGATTTATTTATCATTTGTAGAGGCCAAGTACATAGGAACATTCAACATTATCATTCAAGCACTTTGTTTAAAAAACTTCCTCACTGAGCTTGGCATCTAGTTCCACCATTCGACTATCATTTGGTGTGACAATAAAAGTACTCTCAAGTTTTTCAAAGAACTTGTATAGTGACAATGAATAAAAAACATAGAGATCCATATGCATTACATCATAGAGATAGTACATGTTAGGATCATTGATGTGTAGTCCTATCCATTAGTGAAACAGACTGCATACATATTCACCAATATGTTTACTAAGAACAATTTCCACTTCCTATGCTATCATCTTGGGGTGAATGACAAAGTTTCTTAGAAATTTCCTTCCTTTCTTCTTATTTTTTTATGCATTGTACTTTCAGGGGGGGTTCCCATGAGGTTTTTCCTCTTTCCTACATTTTTCATTATTTTAATATTAGATGCATTGTACAATGGGTAACTAAAATGGGCTTGGTTTTTGGGACCCATTCATAATTTACACCCTGGTAGTGTTCAAGGGGGACGTTGGATATTTACACACTCACCTAATATTTATTTCCATAGGTTGACTAGTCTATGTTGAGATTTCCACTGGTTAGATATATTCTCCCCTAGATGAGGGTGCCACATAATCTTCACTCTTTCCTCAGTTGTAATTTAGTTAGATTAGTGGAGTGGATTCTTCCATGAAAACCTCGGTATTATCACCAAGTGTTGCATCATCACCTTTGTATCATCACCATGAAGGTGCATTTACCTTGGCATCATCACCATGAAGGTGCTACAAATGTGCATGCAATATTCTCTCCTCACTCCACTTGCAATTATCTAGTTAACTAGTGACTGCATTCCTAGTTAACTAGGACTTGGTGGCATTTCACTCCAGAGTCTATTAGTGAGTGCTCACATAAATCTATATGACTACTATGGCACATTAGTTTTCTCATGTAGAGTATATCGTGTGTATTTTTACTATTCTATCATTAGGGAATATAATTCATTATTATTCTCTCTCCATATCTATCTTTGTTTGAAATCTTTGTACAAATTGTTGCTCTCTAGATTATCTATGTAGGTTTCAACACAATTCGACAAATAACATGCCATAAATATATTGTTTATGGACCAATGATTGGTTGTAAGGATTATGTTTAAGGTTTAGTATCTTTTCATTCCTTACTTTATACTAATATTAATATTTATTAGCATTTTAAGAAACATACTATAGGTGTTGGGTCCTAACCATTGTGTAAGATGGGATATAATAGTAGTGGATAGGGTGTTGTTGTTCTAATTATTCCCAAGTTTAGATCAAATAGCGTAGGTATTGGATATGATGGGATTTCATTGATGAATAGAGGTGGTTCTACATCGATTGTTATTTTTTTATTGCAAGAGGAAGTCATACAACTACCAAAGAAATCAATTTTTGATGATTCTATTGAGTTTAGTATAGATTTGGTTGATAATGATATGCTAGATTTCTAAACAATTATAGATGATAGTTTTTGTATTTGTAGGGTTTCCTTGCAGCTTTAGTTGATTAAGAATTAGAACATGAAACTTATATTCAACATGAGCAAAACTCTTTCCTCTATAGATATCCTAATCATAGAGATAAGATAACTTTGTATAGGAATCAACCTTGTTTGAATGCTAGCAATACTTCTTACAACTCTTTGTAGAAGAGGTGTAGAATAAAGAATTTTAGACTATAGTTAACTACCGAGGCAAATTGTGGTTAGACCGAAGACCAATACTAGCAACATTTGAGTAGGTGCTTGAGAAATTCTTACATAAAATTATATCATTAGTTGTAGATAATATAGCTTTCCACTTTATGCAAGTTGATCGATTCTAGTGGTCGATTGAGTTTAAACCACTTGTATTAGTGCACTAATTTTTAACAAAGGATGTTGTTCGATAGTTATGTTGTTTGGTATTTAATAGTAGGATTAGAGGCTTTTTTTTTTCTTATAGACTATTGTATTGAATTAATATCATGTTTTGTTTAAGGGGGGGTGTTACTGATGAGTAAACCAAAATTAAGACATCTAATTTCCTAATCAAATAAGGCTTGTTGTTGAACAATTTTCCAGAGAATTGGTTGAATTTGACCATGTTGGTTATTTGGAGTGTTGGAGTATTTATACATTGGTTTTACTTGTTGTTTCAAAATCATGATTGAAGAGTAGTACTAAATACAAATGACTAGTTAAAAAATTTCGTCGATTGTCATTTACAGAGGATACCAAGAAATACATTGACTATGTAATACTATATGTCACAACATGCACCAATTGGTGAGTGTTGGATCCCTTAAGATCCTTATTTTATATACATAGTTTTTATGATGGATAGACATTGGTTGTTTGTGATGTATCATTTTATACTAGTCAATTATTTGATCAAGACTATTTGGACAATGAGACAATAGTTCAGAAACCTTGTTATTGTTCTGAATTTGTTTGCATCTGGTCTTGTTTATAAGCATAGTGCAAAAATTATTTCACATATTTCATAATAGATTAGGTGGATATTATTATTGAGATGACTATTGTTAGACATTCTATTTCAAAAAGTGTTGTTGTACTATCGATTGATCATTATGTTGGTTGTTAGTAGTTTGTTCTTTGGAGGTGGAAAGTTTTATTTCTTGTACTGTAACGTCCTCGACCACCAACAGGTCATGAAATGCCACTTCTTGGATGTTTCACTTAGCTCTGATACCATTTTGTAGTGTCCCCTAGCCATAAACCTTTGTTGGGTAACATTACCCAACAACCTTATCTTTTTCCAACTAACTCTGATACCATTTTGTAAATTATATGCCCGTATATCTGACATAATTAACAGTTAGAACACTTTGTTCATGGAACTTATTCATGCAGAAATAATCATTAAAAAATACTGACAATATATTCTAACCATACACAGATCAATGTGGAAATAACAATAAGCCTACACACACAACATAGTTGATATATCCTGGCATTACTCATCAAGTTATAACACATGTAAAATTACACAACAGACAATTAACATATATTTGGCACTTATCTTTCAATAGATGACCACCAAAATGCATGCAGACCTTCCACGAACCTCTCAGCCATAGACCACGCTGCTCATCATGCTCAGCAGTGGGTCACCCCTAAGCTGGGACAAAAATCCACGAGGCAAGGGATTCCTAGGCTTCGCAAAGGAAACAGGAAAGTCACACAGGTCAACAAGAAGGATTATCTCCCAGGCCCAACTCACAATAATATCCTACAACCTCTCATTCCCCACATGCCTATCCCACCCCAGGAAGTGTGCCCATTCTTTTCTCCACAGTCCTTCGGCTGCCCCCCTTCCCTTCCATGGATTCAGCAATAGGGAAGACATGAATTATCCGAGCACTATAGTTACAGTTGGGATCCCTCTGGGAAATCACTTCCCCAGAAACCTCTCTCACCTAGAAAGAGTTTCTTGTAGGCTTGACAACCTGCTTCTTCAGTCCACAGGCCTGAAAACCCACCTCTTCAAACCACAGGCCTGACAACCTCCTTCTTCAATCCAGATTCTAATTCAATTCCCAAAAAGGTGATTGAAACAACAAAGCTCAGTAAGAGTAGACGATGGAAGAAATCCACACTCAGTCAAGGAACTGCATGGTCTACAACAACCAACATTTATGACAAAACACAACTCAGACAGTTACAGGGTGCATGCTTGTTCACAGGTCGATGATGGAGACGATGGTGGCTCAATACTTGATTCCATGGTGAATCAGGTAGGGTGATCGACTTCCATAGAATCGTCAGGGTCATGAGAATGGAGAGGAGGAGAAACCCCCAACAAGTTGGCTTTCCTTGCTATAAACTGCATGTGATCAGGTTGACACATGTCTTCTTGAAGCCGCATGATTTCCACTTAGCACTCGTTCCCTTTCTAAGAACTTAGGACAACACCGATCATGTCAACCTTAGCCTTTAGGAAATAATAATAAAATATTATTCCCTTAGAGGTAATCCCTCTAGATTATCCCCTAGACCTAGACACTTAACCCCCTCCCTTACCCTACCTAGTGGAGCTTAGTCCCCGATAACTCTTTCCTCATGGTCAGTATACATGCAACAATGTAATTTTATTAATGATATGTGTATTTACATATACAAAATCAGGCTCATGGGCTTAATCATCTAGGCTCTCCGACCTAATAAACATGTAAGTCTTCAACTTATAAACACTTGGCTAACCACCCTATAAACATAGTTATAATTCAACAGGGGCTCGACCTTGGGGTGTTACAATCCCCTCCCATTATTTTTTCATTGTCCTGAGTGCAACTTACTTACACAATAACAACAAGATTTCCAAAATCTTCAAAACGATGTGGGTACTCTACCTGCATAGCATCTTCATGCTCCCATGTTGCGTCCTCGAAATCGTGCCAAGTACACTAAACTTTTACAAGCCCTATGGCTCAATTCTGGAGCTGATTTCTTTTCTTATCCAGTATACGCACCGGATGCACCTGAAAACCGCTTTCATACTCCACCTTCCACTTCAATCATATGTGATTGATACTATCCTTTATTTTTGTCCAAGGCTACATAGATCCTTGTTACATTTCTGCCCATGTCCCCCACTATTTCATCTCGCTGAACATTGTGAACAACTCTCTCTTTGTCACTTTTGTGGGGAAAATATTTAAACATATGATCACCTTTACAAACCCAACATTGAATAGGTGGTTTCCTTGGCCTTTGACCACCTGTCTCAATATTTCTGGGTTCTCTAGAAGTTTGTTGTCCCAGTGGATTATTTCTGTAGAATGGTGGCTTAATTACCCTCTTCCTCTGATCCATATTGAATTTCTTCTTGTCTTCCCAAGATTTATGGAAAGTTGGCCTTGCTTTTTGCTGATCATATAGGCACTTAGCTCGCCTTATGGTCTCCTCCAATGTTTTGGGATCATCATATTGTATTTTTTCACTAATGGATGGTTGAAACCCACTCAAATACCTCTGAATCTTGACTGTCTCATCCTTGATGAAAGAAACATACTTCAACAATTCTAAAAACCTTTTTTCATACTCATCAATGGACATACTTCCCAGCTTGAGTTCAAAGAACTCTTTTATTTTCTTATAATAATACCTCTTATTCAAGTATTTTTTTCAAAATACTTCTTGAATTCCCTCCAAGTAACATCTTTCTCTTTAATGTGTTGCACCTGCATAGGATGATCCCACCACATGGATGCCTTACCTGTGAGTTGATAGATGGAAATTCTTCCCTCTGCATGAGAAGAATAATTATGCAATTGAAAATACTTTCTCATGCCCAACAACCATTTCTCTGCATCTTCATCCTTCTTGTGCTCCCCATCAAACATAGGGGGTTTGATTTTGTTCATTTATCCTCATAGCTCATCCTCCCCAAACCTCTTATGCTTCCTAACAAGGGATATATTTGAGATGTTGTGTACTCTCTTATTGGAATGCCTTGGGGAGTGTTGGTGATATCTGCTATCACTTTTTGTTCTTTATTTACTTCCTGATTTGCTTGAGCCACTATGCTTATCAAATTTGTTTTCTATTCTTTCCAGGCTCTACATCAACTTTATGTTGAATTCTCCCTGTTTATCCCTGGATTTCATGAGCTTTTTGTTATCTGCTGGGTGAGTCTAGACATTTTTTTGCAACTTTTCAACGATTTTCATCTTGTTTCCTTCTTTATCTATCTCTTCTCCATGCGCATTGGAGTTCGATCCTTCAACCCCTAAATGGACATCCATTCCTCTAACCTCATTTTTTGAACTACAAGCACCTCGTGCCTTCCCCATTTCTCTGCACTATGTGACAATTCAGTTTGGTTTCAACAATTGTTAACTCTGCAAAATGTGCAGTCAACCAAAATCTTGTCAGGATAATAGACATTAATAATTTTCCAGAATAAACCAATCTGATTCAACAAAAACAATATCATATTTTATTTTATGAGGGTCTTGGTTAGTCAAGAACCCCTCTCGCTTCTATCTCTAAGCCCCGATATGTTCTACAAAAATTTTTGGGCGCTAGACCCTTTTTTTTTTCTTTTGCCCTTGGTTCCCATGGGATCATAGTTGTGACCCAACACTTATGGTTTGGGCGCTTATCAAGATCCTTGAAACTTTGGGCTCCAGGATTCAGAGGTTTCCCTTTTTCTACGCATCCCAACATCATAGAACAACGAATTGTAGAACATGTGAAGAACGACGAATCTACGGTCCACATACCTTCATGCACCATTTCTTATGGAGTGTCAAGTCTCCAAACTTCACGATCTGGAGCCTTGTGTCCATTGGGGCCCACGGTTTCCATTCTTGAACTAATAAATGTAAAAAATGTCACATCAAATTTAGTACATTTCAAATTGTGAGGACACGGGTTGGCATTTTTGGAGTAACCCTCCTATCGTTCTACAATTGTCTCCATGCTGACACATACCCCTTATGGGAAACTATGGTTTGGATTGTGAGACCACCTTGTACAATTATCTATCACGCAACTTCGATCTCCACAATGTTGCCCAACCATTGATCTTGATAGATCATGACCAAAGTTAATGCGTGCCTGATCTAGCTAACTTCTTCACCAAGTTTAACTACCTTGTGTCACCTCCAGGAGTGCCACATGGAAGGACACATGAAGCCGACATGTGGTCCAATCAACAGGGTGATATATGTCACATTCTAATGACATTTCTATCTTACAAAGGTTCCTAACACACTGACACGTGGCACACCTCCCATGTTTCCACATCATCCCTAGTGACGTCAATAGACCATGTCACTTCGAAACTTTGTGCTTCGAGAGATTTCACCTTAGCATACCCCGTTTCTCTGAAACGCCAAATTCTCGAACAAGCCCATCTTCTGACACGTTTCTCCTTCGACAAAAAGTCTAGGTTGTATTCGTACTTTGGGACTTCAGAGCTTCGGTATTCGGAAATTTGGGAGTTTCCACTCTATTCACACCTTTTTTTTCCCGAATGTCATATTCCTGAGTAAGCTAACTTGCTGACACATGTTCCTTGCTTGGATCAACGGATAGGAATTTCACAAAGTTCGCTTTGTCTTCTCTACAGGTGACCGAGAGATGTGACCTCGAATTAACCTTTGGGTGCTTATCTCACTTTGCAAGATCAACAATCGTGTTTTAAAGAGTCGTGAATATCAGCAACCAAGAGTGATTGCAGAAAATCAACTTTCTCACGCTTTAATTTCCTTCCCGATCACTACAATGAAAAGATGCTCATCCATGTTGGAATAGATATCCACCATTGATCTATTGATCAAGAAAGATCAACGATCCTGAGGGATTACAGAGTCTCAAATTACTCTCGCTTCAATTTCCTTCCTGATCTCTGCAATGGATCCCCACCGTCGATCTCCCTTCAACGAGATCTGACGGTCTTGACTTAACTTCGCTTTATCTGATAGCTTATATTTCTCTCGCCCAGATCTAATGGCACAACACCATGAATGTTGTGATTTCTTTCTCTATGGCCATTTCTTAGACTTGTTACACCTCTTGTGTTTCCGAACACAATCCAAGTATTCTTTCAACACCCTTCTGGTACTCAGTGCCTCAAAATTATCTAGACTCTCTTTGTCGAATTTCTCATTCATGGCCCATCCAGGTTCCAGGTAGAAACCATGGGCTCTGAACCTGAGTTTTTTCCATTTCGAAAATAATTCTTTTCCAAAACTTTTTCTTCAACTTCTACTAACATGGCCCATCCAAGATTAATGTTGAAACCATGGCTATGATACCATTTTTTAACATCCCCGACCACCAACAGGTCGGGCAATGCCACTTCTTGGACATTTCACTTAGCTATGATACCATTTTGCAAATTTATATGCACGCATATCTAACACAATTAACAATTACAACATTTTTTCCATGCCACTTGTTCATTCGGAAATAATCATTAAAACATACTGACAATATATTCTAACCATACAAAGATCAATGCATAAATAACGATAACCCTACACAGACAACATTGTTGATATATCCTAGCATTACTCATCAAGTTATAACACATGTACAATTACAAAACATATAAGTAACATATATTTGGCATTTATATTTCAATAGATGACCATCATACTATGTGAATACCTTCCATGAACCTCCCATCCTTAGACCACGCTGCTTATCATGCTCAGCAGTGGGTCACCCACGAGCTGGGACTAAACTCCACCGGGAAATGGATTCCTAGGCTTGGAAAGGGAAACAGGAAAGTCGCACAGGTCGACGGGAAGGATTGTCTCCCAAGGCCAGCTCACACTAACATCCTACAAGCTCTCATTCCCCACATGTTTTTCCCACCCCAAGAAGTGTGCCCCTTCTTTGTTCCACTATCCTTCAACTGCCCCACTTCCTTTCCAGGGCTTCAACAATAGACTGGGAATGAATTATTCGAGTGCTATAGCTGCAGTTGGGCTCCCTCTCGGAAATCACTTCCCCAACAACCTACCTCACCTGAGGAGAGTTTCTTACAGGCCTGACAACCTACTTCTTCAGTCCATGGGCATGGAAACCCGCCTCTTCAAACCAAAGGCCTAACAACCTGCTTCTCTAGTCCATCTTCTAAGTCAATTCCTGAAAAGGTGATGGAAACATCAAATATCGGTAAGAGTATATGATGGCATCAAGCCACACTCATTCAAGGAACTGCGTGGACTACAACAACCAACAATTATGAAAGAACATGACTCAGACAGTTACAAGGTGCGTGCTTGTTCAGAGGTCGATGATGGAGATGATGGTGGATCAGTACATGAGTCCATGGTGAATCGGGTAGGGTGACTGAATTCCAGATAATCATCAGGGTCGTGAGAATGGAAAGGAGGAGGAACCCCCAATGAGCTGGCTTTCCTTGCTATAAACTTCATGTGCCCAGGTTGAAACATGTGTTCCTGAAGCCACATGAGTTCCACTTAGCACTCGTTCCATTTCCAGGAACTTAGGGAAACATCGATCATGTCCACCTTAGCCTTTAGGAAATAATAATAAAATATTATTCCCTTAGAGGTAATCCCTCTAGCTTATCCCCTAGGACTAGACACTTATCCCCCTCCCTTACCCTACCTAGTGGATCTTAGTCCCCCATAACTCTTTCTTCGTGGTTGGTCTACACACAGAAGTGTAATTTTATTAATGATATGTGTATTTACATATACAAAATCAGGTTCGTGGCCTTAAGAATATAGGCTCTCTGGCCTAATAAACATGCAAGTATTCAACTTATAAACACTTGGCTCACCATCCTATAAACATAATTACAATTCATCAGGGGCTCAGCCTTGGGGTTTTACATGTACCTAGTTGGATTAGTCTCTTTGAGTGACAACATTTATAATCCCTATAATGTTATGTGAGTTTACTTGATGTTAATATGATTTTATTTTTCCTCCAAAATGAGTTTAAGGGGGGGCCTATTGGAACCTATGGTGTTGTTTTAAACTCACCTAGTGAAACACTTCAGAGAGATCCAACCATGATATGAGTCGATTGAGATGAATTACTAATGGAACAACCACCTTAGATGCACAAGAGTTGACTTTATCCACTTTATCATTTAGATCCATATTACATGGATAGTTGTAGGTTATGGCCCCATACATTAGTGTTAGGTTGTATACCCAAAAACATATATAGTTGATATTATAGGTCAATCAATCATCAAATATATTTGGATCTATGCTAACTATAATTAAGTGTTGAACGATGACTATTAACATCACCACTTCTTTTGGAATCTTGATTACTCACTTTTATTGTATTTTTATTTTTTAACATGAGTACTTATTTTTTCCATATTCTCAGCCTCCAAGTTATTGATTCTTAAAACCCGAAAAATAACACACTTTGGACAAATTCTTACTAATCATATTTTCTCTTTATAAAATTCTTGAAATGGATAAAATATATATATTTCCCTTGCCTCTCTACACAATCATAATGAGGATGGAGTTTTTTATGATTCTAATTTCCATATTAGTTTGATTCTTTTGGAGTTGGGGTTCTTGTAGGATTGCAAGGGAATCTACCTCAATATTGTTGTGGAGACAATTCCTCATGCATAGAAGATGTCTTTTTTTCTTATGAGGTGATGTATCAATATCAACACCTCCCATTGTGTCCCATCACAAAGAATTTTTAAATATTGTAAAATTTTGTAATACCCCTCGAATAAAATAAAGAAACATGATAAACAATTTCCTTAAGTGGAAAATTCAAATATAGAGTTAGTGGGTAAATTTTAATTTTAATTATTTAATTATTGTGCAAGAAAATGACTTTTCCAAGTATCCTTAGTTATTGGAAAGATGTAAGAGAAAATATTTTGTATTAATTAAATGAAGGGAATAGAAGAAACAACCAAGTTAAAAAGAGATGATTATGAATCCATGAGTTGGGAACAAGTTGAAGCTAACCCTGGGTAGGAAAGAACAAGTTGCAGAAGTCAATTCTAGTGATTGACACACCCCGAAAATAAGGGATTTCCCCAAGCTGCGAAAATTCTTGAGGGAAACGAGCTGGGAAAATAAATAAATATATATACACATGTGCGAGGAGGCAAGAAGTTTCTTAGCATGTGGAAGAAAGGAAATAGTTGATTAAAAAAAAAAAAAATCTGTAGAGAAAAAAGGAGAAGGAGTTGTTGTGTGAGCACTATATGTGTTAGGAAACTGTAAAGAATGAAAGGATTGTTGAAATAGGAAGCTTAGTTCACCCTTACAGATTCGTGATTAGACTTCAGGGTGATTGGATCGATTGATTTGGTTGATCCATTCTGTAGTTGGGTGGAACTTAGCTCCTCCTTTTGTGTTCTAGGTTCTTATTTAAGTTATTTTCTAATTATATAATGGCTATGTTATTGTTATTGATGGATTTGAATTGTATATTATTGAGTTTATATAGCTACAGGTTCAAATATATTCATTATAGGGTAGTTGAATCTAAGTTGTTGCATACAAATAATAGTTTATGCATAGAGAGAGGTATTTCTATATAGGAATAGATCTACATTTTTGAGATCAATATAATCTATGATATGCATGAATTTACATCTAAGTTATGTAAAAAAATTCTTACAAGTTTGTCCAAACTAAATTGCAGACACATAGAGAAGGGTACTGCATTTAGAAATCGAATATATATATATATATATATATATATATATATATATATATATATATATATAGATAGATAGATAGATAGATAGATAGATAGATAGATAGATAGATTGAGATAGAAAAAGAAGGAGTCTAGAAATATTTGAAATGTCTGAATCATGTCTAAATATTATAACTTCTTACTCTTAAAATGCAGAGAGGAGACTGTAATTTTTTTTAACCTAAAACTAATAGAGATTTCCCTGTTGCACGTGTGCATGTGTATGGTTGTTTTTTGTTTATTGAATGAGTTTTGTTTTTTGGTTTTAAGTTTCAATTGTCTCTCTTCTAGTAGTATTTGTGCAAGGAATACATAGTTTCAATGTAAGGTGTGAAAAGGCCAAACCTTTTACAGTTTTAGAAGCTCAAGAGGCACAATGCATTTTTGCATAGTGTTAGCGCAAGGAGTGCACAAGAACACAAAATTCTAAGGGTCATATCTCAGGAGGGACGTGTAAGTGTGCACCAGGGTTCATTTCATCAAGTGGACAAAGCTCATGAGAAATAGTGTGTGCATATTTCCAAGTGCGGACTCAAGGATTGGAAAATCCCTTTATTTAAGAATGGGTGGACAAGATCTGCTCATGATGAATAGAATTCCCCCGCAACCGTTTGACTACTTAGAAGAGCACGATTTTTAAGCCCTGAGTCCTTCAGACCTTGTCACTTCGATGATTTGGGGACAATTAATTGTGGTTAAGAGGCGTTGAGGCCCGAATCCCGAAGCATGGAGTCAAATATCAGTTGTAGATATGGTGAAGCATCAACCGTAGATCCCTGAGCCTTTCAAAAGTTCGGAGGTTGGACCATTTGGGAATTAGTCGTGGTTTTTTGAAGTAAAGGAACCCTAGATCATAGGAATTCTAGAGTGATTATAAATTGTTGATTGTAGGAAAGTGAGGGTCATATATTCCCAACCATTTCACCAGTTTAGAGGTTTGGCCATTCAAGAATTTAGTGGTGGTTGTTTGAACTGAAGGAACCCCGGAGCACTAGAGTTCCAAATTCATTATAAATCGTTGATCATAAGAAAGCAAGGGATGTAGATCCTTGAGCCTTTTGCCAGTTCAAAGATTCGTCCATTTGGGAATTTATTCGTGGTTGTTTGAATTGAAGGAACCCCAGAGAACAAGAGTTTTAGAGTGATTATGAATCGTTAATTTCAGGAAAGTTAGGGTTGTTGGATTCCCAAGAGATACGATGATTCGACACTCAAGGTAATTTAGTTATTGTTTTATGGAGTGGTAAATCCCCTAAATCCTGTAGTCCCAAAGCCTTTTACAACCATATATCATGCAAGGAAAGTGAATCCCCATCCACCATCCGATTGAGTCTTTCCACCAACGTTAATGAATTGGTAGGACAGTGTAAGGACCTACACCTACTGGTCAAGTAACTTATGACCGGATTCAACCGATAAAGACTCTGGTGCATTTGGATAGTTGTTTGAAGTGAATTATCCCGTATCTCTGAAGTTCCAAAGCCCCATAGTTGACGAAGTGGTAGGACAGGGTAAGTACCTACACCCACCGATCAATTCACTTTATGACCATAATCGGTTGGTACAGACTCTACAACATTTAAGTAGATAGTTGCTTGGAGTGAATTCTTTTAGATCTTTGGAGTCCCAGAGCACCAGAACGCCTTCCAACTAATCCCCTAGGTTTATTCGGCGGTCACATGTACAACTTCATAGAAGTTTTAGGACCCTCATAGACAAGAAATTTCACATAGTGTGTGGTGAAGGGCCCGTGGTACAGAGTTTAGGGGTTTTGCAAGGACCTATGAACCACTTTCCCTCTTGGGATATTCGGTCCTAGACCGAGAGGTCACGCCATCCCATAGGGGTTTGCATTTTGTTAACTCAAGAATGTAAGTTCAAACTTACGTATACATATCATAATTTAAACAAAATGGTTATCTCTAAATAAAAGATAAGTGGGATTATAATAAGGTAGGACTTACCTAGTTTCAGGTTTATTCGAATAACTCCAAAGGAAAATAAAATCAAAACGATAAGTAAGAACTTAGCTTAGAAGTAAGAATGATAATCTCTAGAGGTGATTCCAAACATTGAGTTTTCTTTTATAAACTAAGTTCACACTTATACATACAATAAAAATGTGAGTATCTATGTCTTATAATCATAGATAAGAATTTTATTTTTATTTTTATATACAAATAGTTGGTATATTACATATGGTATCAGAGCCTAGGTTGATAACACTAGACCTTATGGGCGTAAAAAAAATTCTTAAACAAAATTATGTATGCCTAAGTTCTAACCCAGATGAATATTTTATAGTTAAAGTGATAGGATAATATTCAACCTCACAGTATGTCAACACAAAATGAATAAAAAATTAACCTTGAAGGAAATGTCAACCAACAAAATCCTGAACAAAAAAGTGAGAATAGTTCAAATTCATAGGTGCTTGAAATCATTAGAAGACTCATAGTGGAACTTAAGACTTTCATGAATGATAATGAAAAGATTAAGAAAAATCTGGAAGAGAAACAAGAGCTGAATGAAATTTTGTTGCATAATATGGCCAAGAAAATTAAATCAGTGAAATTAGAGGGAAACAAGGAGACTAGTAGACAATCATCTAAAAAATCAAGTAGAGAATATAAGTCAGACGAAATATCCTCAAGAAATACTCAACCAAGAGGAGAATCACAAACAACCTCTACTAAGAAAAGGAAATAGTTAGATCACTTGGAAGGTGAATTCATTAAACCCTCTACATTTGATGGAGAGTAAAAAACAAGTGAAGAAGCTGAAGCATGGTTACTAGACATAAAAAAATACTTTCATATTTATAATTATTCCAATAATATGAAAGTTATAATGGCCATTTATAACTTAAAAGGGAAGGCTAGCATCTAGTGGTAAGATCCAGAATTAGCAAAAGGGTTAAAAGAGAAAAGAATGGAGTGGTTAGAATTTAATAAGTATTTTAAGAAACAATACTTGTCAGAAAAGTACTATGAAACAAAGACTATGGAATTTTATGAACTGTGACTAGGCCAAATGTCAATGGATGATCTAATTAATAAATTCCTAGATATACTTATATTGTTACCCTGTATTAAAGAAGATCAAGTGAAAATTCAGAGGTTTTTAAGCTATCTACCACAATCTTATAAGGAAAAAATTGAATTGGACAATCTTAAATCTTTGAATGAAGTGTTTAGAAAAGAGAGAATGTGTTATGAATAGTATAAACAAAGGTTTGAAACACCTTAGGCTTGGAAGGACATAAAACAAGATAAACTGAATCAACGTAATAAAGAGTTTAAACCAACCCCTTACCATAACATGAATAAGATATTTCAAAGAAATGACCATCCATATAGTACACAACAAGCTCAAGGAGGGAACAAACCAGTAAATTTGGGATTTAAGAAGATTGCAGAAAGTCCTAGAGAACCATTGAAATGTTTGGAATGTGGAGAACCACATTTATGAATTAAATTCCCACGTTTAAATCCAACAAATAGGACTACAGTTCACAACCTATAGGAAGCTACCATAGTTGGAGATATGGGAAAATACATACACAGAATTAATGTTGCCTTGGAAGAAAGACAAGTTGATCACCAGTCTATTGTAGTAGAGATTGAAGGTAAGATACAAAACAAAAAAGTATTTATCCTAATATACCTCGGGGTAAGTCTAAGTTAGATAACCCTATCATTAGTAGAAAGCTATAAATTGAAAAAGGTGAAACGCCCTAAGTCTTGGTTAGAACAATTGGCCACTGACACAAAAAAAAGTATCATAATATATTTATAAGTGTGATATAGGAATAAATTATCAGAATACTTCGGTTAACTTACATGTGTTACCCTTAGGATTGTATGTCATTCTTATTGGTATGGATTGGTTGAAATCACACAAGGTCCTGCTAAATTGTTATGAAAAATCATTTGTTTATCAAGACAAAAATGGGGTAAAAAGAAAAGTTCAAGGACTAAGAAAACCAGTTTCCTTGATACATTTATCAACCAGGGATGATTTTAAGGATGGAAATTTATTTTAAAATTTATAAGCCTTGGCGAATCTTACTAATCCTCCATATGCCAACTATAAATGTTTGGCTATATTTTTCTAAAAATATTCATATTTCTAAGGATTTTATATAGTTTTTATAAAATTCTGGCAATTTTTAAGGTAAAATAATTTTATCCTATATAATTTGGGCGAATCATTTTTAAAATAGCAAATCTCGTTTTTGGAAAAACCATCGAAAATTAGCCCACGAAAGAAATTTAGCCCCTAAAAGCATCCATGTTATCAACCACGGAGCTTAAAAAATTCATAAGGAAGGGGTTCCAACTGTATGCAATTCAAGTAATGGATATGTTAAATGAAGACGATGAACCAAAACTGGAAGACTATTTGATCTTAAGAGGTTTTAATGATGTTTTTGCTAATGAGATACCAGAATTACCTCCATGAAGAGAAATAGACTTTTCTATTGACTTGATACCAGGATCTACCCCTGTGTAAAATCACCTTACAAAATGAGCATTCCTGAGTTAACAGATACAGGAATTACTAGACAAAGGATATATAAGACCTAATGTATCACCATGGGGGGCACTAGTTTTATTTGTCAAGAAAAAGGATGGAATGTTCTCACTATGTATTGATTATTGACAGTTTAAAAAATTACCATTAAAAATAAGTATCCTCTACCGAGAATTAATGATCTATTTGACCAAGTGGGAGGAGAAAAAATATTTTTCAAGATTGATCTAAGATATGGTTATCACCAAGTCAGAATTAAGGATAAGGATTCTAATAAAACAACTTTTCGAATACGATACAAACATTACAAATTTATTGGTAATTCCTTTTGGATTGACAAACGCACCGACAACTTTCATGTTCCTAATGAACAGTATGTTCAGTCAATATCTAGATAAACTTGTTTTATTTTTATTAATGACATTTTGATTTATTCAAAGACAGAAAAAGAACATGAAGAACACCTAATAATAGTGTTGCAAACGTTACGAGAACATCAACTCTATCCTAAATTCAACAAGTGTGACTTCTATTAGAAAATGATACAGTACTTAGGACATATTATTTCCGAATATGAGATATCAATATATCCAGAAAAGTTAAAGGAAATAGTAGAATGGACTAGACCCTTGAATGTAGAAGAGATACGATTATTTATGGGGATAACAAGTTATTACCGGAGATTTATTGAAAAATTTTCCAAGATCACTTTTCCTATTACATATTGATAGAAAAAGGGGGTAAAGTTTTTTTCATCACAAGAATGTCAGGAAAGTTTTAATCAGGTAAAGGAATGAATAACTACCACACCAATTCTTAAAGTCGTTGACCCTTATAAATATTTCACCGTATGCATCGATGCTAGTAAGGAAGGGTTAGGAGGGATTTTATCACAAGAAGGGCATGTGATTGCCTATGAATCCCGAAAGCTAAAGGACCACGAACACAACTATGTGACACTTGACTTAGAATTATCTTCTCTAATACATACACTAAATATTTGGTGTCATTATTTAATAGGAAGGAAATGTTTGGTTCTAGCTGGCAATAGTGGCGTAAAGTACTTGTTAAATCAATAAGGATTAAATGTGCGATAAGCAGGGTGGTTGGAATTTTTAAGTGAATTGGACTTTGAAATCAAACATATTAAAGGAAAGGTAAATAAAGTTACAGGCACACTTAGTAGAAGGACATGCAACATTTATGAAATAATTGTGAGTAAATTTGATAATGATCTTAGACAAGAAATCTGATTTGCAAGTACAAAAGTCGAGGAATGTGTAAAAATAAAGGAAAAAATGATGACAGGTGGGGAACAAATGAACAAGACAAATTTCAGAATCAACCAAGAGGGAATTAAAAAATTTAAGAACATAATTTACATTCCAAATTCAATGGATTTAAAATTTCTAATCTTTAATAAAATCCATAAAAATAATTATTTAGGTGATCTTCGATATCTAAAAATGATTTCAACATTGAGAAAACAATTTTATTGGCCTAATATGAGAAGTGATACAATTAACTACATGGAAAAATGTTTAGAATGTCAACAGGTGAAGGCACAACATCAACATCCAATAAGTTTATTGCAACGTTTCCCTATACCAAAATGGAAATGGGAAGTAATATCAATGGATTTAGCACAGTTTTTCCAAAACCTAAAAAACAACATGATTCGATTATGGTAGTAGTCGACAAGTTAAGTAAATCTACACATTTTATACTTGTAAAGCCTACTTACAAAGTTGTTCATATTGCAGAAAGTTTTATGAAAGAGATTTTTAGATTACATGGAGTACCAAAAAAAATAACTTCTCATGGGGATGTTAAATTTACTTCAAGTTTCTGGAAGGAAATGTTTGCACATCTTGAAACACGGTTGAACTTTAGTACAAGTTACCATCCTAAGACAGATGGAAAAACCAAGCATACTAACTGGATTATTGAATACATGCTCTAAATGTACGTTATGGAAAAACTAAAAAAATGGGAAGACTACTTACCTTTAGTAGAATTCACCTACAATAACGGCTATCAATCCTCAGCCAAAATGAGTCCATTTGAAATCCTTTAAGGAAGGAGATGTACGACTCCTATTAGCTAGGATAATCTAGTTGAGAGGATCACGGTTGGACTAGATATGTTATAGGAAATGGAAGTGATGGTGAAAAAGGCCCAACATAATTTAAAAGTAGCGCATGACCGACAAAAAAGTTACGTAGATCAGAACAAAATGCATAAATAATTTAATGTTGGAGATCATGTTTATCTCAGGGTTAAGGAAAGAAAATTTTTGTTGAAACTTGGAAGATGTAAAAAACTAGCACCAAGGTTTTGTGGACCTTTTGAAGTGATAGCTAGCATTGGCCCAGTAGCCTATCAACTAGAATTACCGAAAAAAATAAAATTTCATAATGTTTTTCATGTATCATTATTAAAGAAATATGTTCATGACCCTACTCATGTAATTGATTGGAATTTGTTACAGGTAGAACCGGAAGGAGAGTTCCAGGTGGAACCCTTGCACATCTTGGACAATAAAGAAACAATGTTGTGGAATCGAGTCATCGTTAAGGTAAAAGTGCAATGGAAGTACTTCATCCCTGAAGAAGCTACCTGGGAGCTTGAGGATGTCATGAGGAAGACATATCCATTCTTGTTCCAAGAATGACTAGAAAGAAAAGTAGTAACACTGAGGACAATGTTAATTCCAAGGGGGAGAGTATGTAATACCCCTTGAATAAAATAAAGCATCATGTTAAATAATTTCCTTAAGTGGAAAAATTGAATATAGAGTTAGTGGGTAAATTTGATTGTTAATTATTTAATTATTGTGCAAGACAGTGACTTTCCAAGTGTCCTTAGTTACTGGACAAATGTAACAAGCAATATTTTTTATTAATTAAATGAAGGGAACAAAAGGACCAACCAAGTTAAAAAGAGATGATTATGAATCCATGAGTGGGGAACAAGTTGAAGCTGACCTTGGGCAAGAAAGAACAAGTGCCAAAAGTAAATTCTAGTGATTGACACAACCTGAAAATCAAGGATTTCCCCAAGATGAAAAAATTTCGAAGAAGGGAAATGAGTTGGGAAGAAAATAATACCTGGGAAAAAAAATAAAGATATATACTCAAGTGGGAGGAGGCAGGACGCTTCTTACCATGTGGAAGAAAGAAAATAGTTGATTAAAAAAAAGTTTTCTTTCTGTAGAGAATAGAGGAGAAGGAGTTCTTGTGTGAACACTATATGTGTTAGGAAACTATAAAGAATCAAAGGATTGTTGAAACATGAATATTAGTTCTCCCTTTTGGATTCATGATTAGGCTTGGGGGTGATTGGATCAAGAGATTTGGATGATCCATTCTATGTCTGGGTGGAACTTGGTTGCTCCTTCTGTGTTCCAGGTTCTTATTTAAGTTATTTTTTAATTATATAATGGATATGTTATTGTTATTAATGGAGTTGAATTGTATATTATTGAGTTGATACAACTATAGGTTCAAATATATTCATTATAGGGTAGCTGAATCTAAGTTGTTGGATACAAGTAATAGTTTTTGCATAGAGAGAGATATTTCTATATAGGAATGGATCTAAATTTTTGAGATCAATATAATCTGTGATATGCATGAATTTACATCTAAGTTATGTAAAAAAATCTTGTAAATTTGTCCAAACTAAATTGCACACACATAGAGAAGGGTATTGCGTTTAGAAAATGAATATATATATTGAGATAGAAAAAAAAATGGAGTCCAGAAATATTTGAAATGTTTGAATCACATGTAAATATTATAACTCCTTCCTCTCAAACTACAGAGAGGAGCCTATAACTTGTTTGTTTTAAATTGAAACTAATAGATATTCCATGTTGCACTTGTGCATGCATATGGTTGTTTTTTGTTTATTGAATGAGTTCTGTATTTTGTCTTTAAGTTTCAATTGTCTCTCTTCTGGTAGTATTCGTGCAAGGAATGCATAGTTCCAGTGCAAGGTGTGCAAAGGAAATTTTTTTTACAGGTTCAGAAGATCAGGAGGGACAATGCATTTTTGCATAGAGTTAGAGCAAGGAGTGTGTGGTCCCATAAAATTATAAGGGCCAAATATTAGGACATATGCACAAGTGTGTGCCAAGGTTTATCTCATCAAGTGGACAAAGCTCGGGAGAAATAGTGTGTGCATAGTTTCAAGTGGGAACTCAAGGAGTTTAAAGTCCCTTTGTTTAAGAATGGGTGGACGAGATTTGCTTTTGATGAATATAATTCCCTTGCAACCATTCAATTAATTATAAGAGTGTGGTCATTAATCCCTGAGTCCTTTGGACTTCGTCACTTCAGCGATTTGGGGATAGTTAATTGTGGTTGAGAGGCACAGAGGCCTGAAGCCCCAAAGCTCGGAGTTAAATATCAGTCATAGATATGGTGAAGAATCAGCCGTAGATCCCCAGTCCTTTCAGTAATTTAGAGTATCGACCATTTGGGAATTGGTCGTGGTTGTTTGAAGTGAAGGAACCCAGAGAACCAAAGTTCCAGAGTGATTATAAATTGTTTATCATAGGAAAGTGAGGGTCGTAGATCCTTGATCCTTTCGACAATTCGAAGGTTAGAAAATTCGAGAAATTATTCATGGCTTTTTGAAGTGAAGGAACCCCAAAGCACTGGATTTTTGAAGTGATTGTAAACCGTTGATCGTAGAAAAGTGAGGGTTGTATATCCCCTATCCTTTTAGTAGTTTGCAGGTTCAGTCATTCGGGAACTTAGTCCTTGTTGTTTGAAGTGGAGGAACCCCTGAGCACCAGAGTTCTGGAGTGATTATTAACCATTGATCACAGGAAAATGAGGGCCATTGGAGTCTTTGAGACATTCGACGATTCAACACTCCAGGTAATTTGGTCATTTTTGTGTGGAGAGGAAAATCTCGCAAAGCTTGGAGTCCCGAAGCCTTTACAGTTGTATATCATGGAAGGGAGGTGGATCCCCATTCACCATTTGATTGAGTCTTTCCAAAAACCTTGACGAAGTGGTAGAACAGGGTAAGGACCTACACTCGTCGATCAAGTCACTTTATGACTAGATTCGACCAATAAAGACTCCGATGGATTTGGATAGTTGTTTGAAGTGAATTCTCCCGAAGATCTAGAGTTGACGAAGTGGTAGGAAAGGGTAAGGACCTAAACCCATCGGTCAAGTCAGTTTATGACTAGATTCGACCGGTAAAGACTCCAACGCATTTAAGCGAATAGTTGTTTGGAGTGAATTCTCCTAGAGCTCTAGAGTTCTAGAGCACCGGAGCACTTTTTAGTTGAGCGCCTAGGTTTAGATAGTGGTCATGTGTACAACTTCACAGAAGGAAAAGGATCAACACAGACAAGAAATTTTGTGTAGTTTGTGGTGAAGGGCTTCGGTACAAAGTTTAGGGGTTCTGTAAGGACCCGTAAGCCACTTTTCCGCTTGGGCTATTCAATCCTATATCAGGAGGTTGTTCCATCCTGTAGGGGTTTGTGTTATGTTAACTCAAGAACGTAAGTTCAAACTAACATATGCATAGCATAAGTTAAACAAAATAGTTATCCCTAAATAAAATATAAGTGTGATTATAATAAGGTAGGAGTTACCTAGTTTCAGGTTTATCCAAATAACACCAAAGGAAAATAAAGTCAAAACGATAAGTAAAAACTTAGCTTAAAAGTAAGAATGATAATATCTAGAGATGGTGCCAAACCTTGAGTTTTATTTTATAAACCAAGTTCACACTTTTACATACAATAACAATGTGAGTATCTATGTCTTATAATCATAGATACGAAAAAAAATATATATTCAAATAGTTGGTATATTACAAATTTTATTTTTATAAACTTTGATTTTAATATTTTCAATCATGGGGAGGGTTTCTTCACTAATTTAGGTGTAGTAGATAGTGGGCTTATATATATTGTTATTAACTCATACATTTATAATGGAACAAATAATACATATTTTTAATTATGAGGATATGGTGATAATGTTTATCGTGGGAGGTTAATGAATAGAATTATATTAAAAAGTTTAATAACATATGAGGATGGGTGGGGATGATTACCATCAATTAAGATAAACTTTGGTTTATTTCACTTTGAGAAATTTTATGATTAATTAATTTCCTTTAACAATTAGTTTCTATGATTAAGAGATTTTGCAAAGAAAATTTTGTGATTTTTTTTTGTTTTCATGAGTTCCTAATTTATGAAGATCCTTTATGTTATATGTTATTATATCGTACATTGAGCCTTAATGTGTGCATAGGAAGGGGATTTCAAGAGAAAAATATTTTCATTTTCAAATTTTTTAGTATTACAAAGATTAAAATTTTGTATTCCTACGAAATTTTAGGTCTTCTCCAATGCCCAATTTTACCATAAATCTAGTGTGAGTTTGTTCTTATTTTATAAATTAATATATTATTTTATGTTTATTAGAATGGAGTATGTGATGATAATGATTATCATCTTTTGAGGAACCAACCAAAAAACAGTGCAGCAAAGAGTAAAAATGTAACAAGCAAGCATAGAATTCAAAGAGTAACTGACACCAAGAATTAAATACGAGAAAGGGAATGGTGTTTTATTGCTCAATCTTAGAGATGCAGATAACCCATCAAATGGGCTTATAATTTTCTATATGCCTCTTCATGCTACACATATAAATATCACAATGTTCGGTTGTTTGTGAACAAATTGAACTCCTGCACAAGCATTCAAACAATAAAATTGATTTTGAATTGGTTGAACTCCCTCATAGGTATTCAAATTTCCAAATTGGTTATCACCTATTCAAAAGCCTTCACCTTGAAAACAATTTATTGGTTTCAAAATATTCATACTAAGCCTCATCACTATATTCACCATACACTCATGTTGTGATAGCCATAGCTTATCGTTTTTCTCGTCTCTGTGTAATTCTATGCCTAATATTTGTTTTGCAGCTCTTAGATACTTCATATGAAACTGATGATATTATGGTAGTTGTAGGAGTTATTATCCTCCACGTGTAACCTTTGACAAGAGCAGAATATTCTGGGAAGCAGGAGAAACCTTAAAACATTGGATAATAACCCTAAAATACAAATCGACTCAAGAGAATATTTAATATTGAGTTATTAGCCTCCATAAAGAGAAGTCGGCCCAGTAAAGTGAGATAGAGAAATATAAATATATGGAGCTAGACTTCATTTGTTACTCTCACTCTCACAAGTGCATAAGACTAATGGTGCACAAGTTTGGAGATGGAGTGTAGTTGCAGCTGCTGCAACTGGAATTTTGGCTTTTGGTTGGACGTTCTCTTAGTTATGGTTTGTAATTTCTTCTTGGTATTTGGTTATTCTTTCTTGGTGAAATAGACTTGGAGAAATATGTTCTACCTTGGTTGGCTATTGTTCTTCTTCCATAATTATTCTTTCTGTCAAGGTTAAGGTGCTTGGGGGTGGCCTTTTTGCCTATGGTTGGGTGACAATAGTGCTATATTGTCTATGGAAAAATGAGCACATATATTTATTTATGATAGGATATGGGACCAAACTATCTTTAGACAGTATAACCACTAGAAGATATATTGGGAAGTTATTTTTTAAGATCGTTGTGGCACCAATTACAGCTACAACTAGTTTTTCTAATTAGGCAGCTGCAACAAATCCTAACCCTTGTGTTCAGGCACTTATGATGAAAGGTTTGACCTAATTCCTTGACATCATAGTGCACTCTATCCTAGTGCACCTCTTGTTACTCTCAGCTAGCAAAAACGTCAAGTTTGAATTTTGGTCAAAGTTAAAGTAAAAGGTTGACTTCTGGTCAAATTCATTTTTGTAGTGAAAGTTGAAATTTTAGAGTTTCTAGCTTGTTGTAATCAATGAATCTTGTGATTGAGTTTCTAATCTCTTCTTATCAAGATGGTATCAAGATTTAGTTTCGAAGACAAGATGAACGATGCTACAAGACTTCAAAGTTGTGCACTTGTATATGTTATCCAAGTTATATCATCTAGCAAAATGTGAGTGTGTTTGCAGGAAAAGTATTAGCGAACTTTTCCAAGATGTAATATGGGATTCAATGCATTCAAAGGAACAAGCTCACCCTCAACAATAGTTGAGGCTTTAGGTTCTAGGTTTGATTAAATTGTTAAGATTCAAATTTGTGTATATCAAGGGTGATAATTGTTACATTACAAATTGTGAAAGTAGTATTTGAAATACTTTATCATTGCTAGGTGCATTAAATACTTTATTGAATATGAATACCACTGATATAGATGCTTATTGTACTTGTATACAAGATGAAATAACATCTCCTCTAGATAGATATTTATTTTTTTCTCTTGTTTTTCTTGTTCCGGGTAGGCACCCTTGTGAAATATGTTTGATGAATACTCCTTGTAGAAGTTGTCATAGAAGAAGTTTATAAGGATGACACAAATACCAAATGGGAAGAAGTTGAAATAGATAGAAACAAAAGTAAAGAGGCTCAGAGGAGTCTGACTCGAAAGAAGTATGGAATTAAAAGGAAACCAGAACAGGCTTGTGACAATTTGCAGAAAGAAAAGAGAGATGCAGTAGACAAAAGAGTGGACTCTCTAAGATGGAGGGAGATGATCACAGAATTACAAAAGAAGTGCATGCATATTTCTCGCATGAAGCCACGATTAGGAGGGAGATAATCCCCAACAATATGATCCATTGAAGAAGAAACTGTAAATACTATGAAATATATATCCATGTTGTTCATTGGAATTAGCATCCATGATAAGCAACACGTGTTCAGTTTGACTCTAGAAGAAGTATTCTTCAAAAAGAAGCCTTGAATATCCTTGATTTTCCATCTACATTTATGTTCCTATGGTAGAAGGAAAAAATTTGGAGCCTTTAGGAAAGAAGGAAATGTAATCTATAGAATATTTCATGGACTCCAACATTGAATACAAACATGAGTAAGAACATGAAGATTCCAACAATGAAAGAAAATTCAGAACAACTAATTGAACCAGTTTGAACCCACTAGAAACAGTCAAGCAGAAGGAGTGAAACAAATCTATGATGAAGAATAATGTATGTGAGAAATTATGAAAAATGCTTAAGCATTGATAGATACAAAGCGAGACTCAGGGATAGAGGGTTCTCCCAAAAGGAGGGAGAACACTATGATGACAAATTGTTCCAATAACCAGACATACCTCTACATGAGCCATTATATCTCCTGTAGTATCCATGGGTTGGAATTTACATCAAATGAATGTAAATACTTTTCTTCTCAAACAGAGTAATTGAAGAAGAAGAATATGTAGAGAAACCTCAATGTTTTGAGGTATACCAAAAAGATACCCTTGTATGCAAAAGGAAGAATACCTTGTATGGATTCAAGAAAACTTGGTCGAGAGTCTCTCATGTACAATAGAAGCGTGGTGAAAAATTCCTATGACAGAGGAAGTATATTGAAATGGTTCTTCAGAAGTATGGGATGATGGATTGAAAATCCATGGAAAACTCCCATGATGACATATATGAAGAAGTTGAGAGAATATGATCCAGTAGACTTGTGTCTGTATCAAAAATTGATTGGCTCGTTAATGTATTTAGAGAATACTAAACTAGATATTTGATCTGTGGGATGTTCGATTTATGATATACAACTTCATGGATTTATCGATTCAAATTGGACATGGAGTGCAGATGACAGAAGAAGTTCTACTTGGATATGATTTAGTTTGAGATTTTCCATGATGTCATGGTCTAGAGAGAAACAAAACTCTGTTGCACTCAACATTGCAGAAGCATAGTATATTGCAGCTTGTAATGCTTGGACGGAAGCAGTGTGGCTCTGTAAGTTGATTTATGAACTATTTGATTAGGTGTTTTATTTGACCATGATATATTGTGATGATCAAAGTTGTGTGAATCTTTCAGAGAACCCGTTGTCCCATGACAGGTCGAAGAACATTGATATCAATAATTATTTTCTATGTGATAAAGTCCGAAGGAGATAAGTGTTTCTCGAGTATATCTCCATAGATGAGAAGATAGTAGATATTTTGGTAAAGCCTTTTTCCAAGATAAAAAGTTTGCATACTTAAGGGACAAGTTGGGGCTAGTGGAGACGAACTCCTTATTGAAAAAAGAAATGATTACTCCCAGGTTGGGAGATAGCACTTATATGTTATTGATTTATGGGAAGTCATTTTCCAATTCAAAAAATGGTCTAGGTTGGGAATTTCCTTTCCAGTATGGAAAGTGGTTCGAGATGTCTAACGGATAGTCATTTTCCAATTCGGAAAATGGTCCAGATCGGGAAGTCATTTTCGTAATGAATATGGTCCAATAGATTTTTGGTGTACCATAGACAGTGATTCCTCTTGTGGCCAGTGTGGGGGAATGGTCTAGGGTAGTCATTCTTCTTGGAAGTCACTTTGAGTAGTGGTCAAGTAGAATGGTTCACCTTACCAAGAACTGGTTCTTTCGAAGTTCACAGTTGTGAGAATTTTCGAAGAATGGTTTGTTTTGGAGGTTTGTATAGGAAAATCATTTCCATAGGAAATGGTCCAAACAACCATTCCCTGGGGAAGACTCATTCTCTCCAGGTTTCACTTTTATTAGTGTCGTAGGAATGGCCTAGTTAGGTGAATGGTCCAGGTTCATCAATCAGGGATAGGAATTCCATAGGGAAAACTCATTCTCTCCAAGTTGCACTATGATTAGTGCCGAAAGAATAGCCCAATTAGGTTGAATGGTAGAGGTTCAAAAATCGAGGACAATCATTCTTCCATGCTTGGGAAGAATGTTCTTCATAGTCGATGGTTGATGTTCTACTTTCTAAGGGAAGATGCTCTTCCATATATCACAGATGTGAGTGGAAGAATGGCCTAGATGAGCCAGTTTGTATCATGATATTGTTTATACAGGTTGTTATTAGCTGATATGATTTTTGTGGAGACTTTATATCTCTGGACAATAGTTGTATTCTACTATGGTGGATGTGTTCCACTGGTTGTGACAATGTGTCACTCGTTAGTATCTGTGTGCTACTAGGTGTGGTTGTGTACCACTAGATAATAGTTGTGTACTACTATGGATAAAACCAATTGTGCTCTATTGGATGACATTATTCTGATTCCCATGGAGACTACCACTAGTGTTGGAGATGATTTCCCGCTAGATGGATAGTCAGTGTGCTGATGGAAGACATTCTCTTAGCGGGGAATGATTTAGGAGGGACAAATTGCTGGTGAACAGACATCCTTCCTATGGAGGATGGTCCAGGTTGAAATATTGCTGGTGGGCATACATTTTCCTTGATTTCACAGTAGTGGCCGAAGGGAAAATGGTCTAGGACAATCATTCTTATAGGACGTATGTCTGGATTAGAAGAATAGTCCTTGTAGCCCATGGCGTGGCTTCCATCATCTGTTGGAACAATTATTCTTCTAGGACACATGTACGAATTAGAAGAATGGTTCTTGTATCACTTTGTGGAGTGAGAGACTTATTCAACATCATAATCGATTACTCAAATGGAGTATGGATTCGAGAGATGATGCAGTTGATTTTATTAGATGATACTGATAGTGATGATGTTGCTCGTGAGTTGATATATGTCATCATGAGATAGCCTATGTTACTATGATGATGACACTGGTTGAATGGTACGTGTGTGCTCAATATGATTTCCTTTAATACCTCCCTATCTAGGAGGGAGTGTTCATATTATGGTAGCTACAAGAGATATTAGCCTCCATGTGTTTTGAAAAGACTAGAATATTCTGGGAAGCAAGAAAAACCCTAAAACATTGGATAATAACCCTAGAAGACAAGACGACTCAAGAGAATATTTAACATTGGAGTCAACCATGAAGAGAAAAACATTGCAAGTTGTCCATGACACAAAAGATACATAGTCTGACACTACATTTACAGTACAAAGTAAAGAAGTAAATGTGCGCAGTTCTAAGGAAGGAAAATTTAGTGCATGTAGTTTTAAAGAAAAATAAGATAGTAGCACAGAGTTGCAGGCAACATTCCAGTCTAAAGAACAAGATGACTCCTGGCTATGGAATTTCATATTTGGAAACTTAAACGATGGAGGTCTGAGGCTGCTACATACAAAGGATATCGTGAAAGGTTTTCCATTAATTGAAAAATAAAAAAGAATATGTAAAGGATGCATCCTTGGAAAACAACAACAAGAATCATTTCTAGTTGGAAAGTCATATAGAGAAAAGGCTCCATTGGAAATTGTACATTCAGATATTTGTGGACCAATGCAAATACCATTTACAGTAGGTACTACATATTTTCTGACATTCATTGATGATTTCTCAAGAAAGACATAGATTTATTTCCTAAAACATAAATCTAACGCATTGGTTTGTTTTCAACAGTTTAAATCACTTGTGGAGAAGTAAAGTGGTTATTACATAAGGGTTCTAAGAATTGACAGAGGAGGTGAACATGTTTCAAGAGAGTTTCAGAACTTTTGTAAAGTTCATGGAACCTACAAGCAATTCATTGTGTGGTATACACCACAACAGAATGGTGTCATAGAAATGAAGAATCAAACCATCAAGGAAATGACGTGCAATATGTTGGCAGCAAAACATTTGTCAAATGAGTATTTGGATGAGGTAGTAACAAGTGCAGTATAAATCATAAACAGATGTCGACAAAGAGTGTGAAGAACAAAGTTCCTCAATAATTCTGAATATGTATGAAGAATAATGTGACTCACTTAAATTTGTTTGGTTGTGTCGCATATGCACATGTTCCAGATGAGCTGAGAAACAAGCTAAATAACAAAGGACATAAAAGTATACTTGTTGGGTACTCTAAATATACAAAAGCATACAAGCTATATGATCCTATTGCAAGAAAAGTCATCATCAGTCGTGATGTTCAATTTGTGGAGAATGAAGCATGGGATGGAAGCATAGAAAAGAAAATCATAATTATTGATGTTATTGAGCATGATGACACATAAGAAGAAGTGGTTCAAACACCAAGTACAAGTCAGTGCGAAGTTCCTTCCACACCTTGAACTCCGACACAAATCCCAGCACAAACTACTGCAGTGAGATCTGTAGGTGTGTGGTCCACACCTAGAACATAGAAAACTCCAGCAAGTAGTCCAAGTAGTTCTACATCTCTATATCCAACATTAGAAAGTTTGTTACTAAGAAAAACAAGAAGTTTGTGCAACATCTATAATGTTGAGACAACAAATTCATTTTCAGTCTTTTCTATGTTTTCACAAATAGATGATCCATTAACTTTTGAAGAAGTTGTCAAAGATGATATATGTGCACATGCCATGGATGAAGAAATTAGATGCATAGAGAAAAATTAGATATGGAAGTTGGTAGATGTACCTGAAGACAAGGATGTGATGAGTGTGAAGTGGATTTATAAAATCAAGAAAGATGCAGAAGGAAATGTGCAGAAGCACAAGGCAAGGCTAGTTGCAAAGGGTTTTACAAAGCAACATAGAATTGATTTCAATGAAACATTTGCGTTAGTTGCGCGCATGGATACAGTCATAACTGTGTTGGCATTTACTGCACAAAAAAAATGGCTTGTTTATCAAATGGATGTAAAGTAAGAATTTTTGAATGGACATTTAGAAGAAGAATGTATGTGGAACAACCACAAGGCTTTGAGGTTCCAGGAAAAGAAAACAAAGTATACTAATTGAAGAAGGAATTGTATGGATTAAAGAAAGCTCCCAGAGCTTGGTACAGTCGCATAGACTCCTACTTCACTTAGAATGGATTTCAAAGAAGTGATTGTGAGCGAACACTATACATCAAAGAAAATCAACAAGGTAATATGTTAATTGTTTTCTTATATGTAGATGATTTGATTTTTATAGGTAATTTTGGTATAGAAGAATTTAAGACAGTCATAAAGGATGGATTTGAAATAACTGATTTACGGTTTATGAGATATTTTCTCAATATTGAAGTTCACCAATCCAAAGCTGATATATTTATTTCACAATCTAAGTATGCACATGAAATTTTGAAAATATTCAATATGATAAATTTGAAAGCAAACCCAACACTTGTCATAAAAGGATTGAAGTTAAGCAAGGAAGATAAGTGGTCCAAGGTGGATCCCACACTGTTTAAAAGAATTGTAGGTAGTCTTATGTATCTGAAAACAACAAGGCATGATATTATGTATGTAGTGAGCTTGATTTCAAGGTTCATGTAAACTCCAAAAGAATCACATTGGAAGGTAGGAAAAAGAATTATGAGATATGTGAATGGAACACAGGTTGTTGGCATTATGTATTCTACTTTAGAAGATTTCAGACTTATTGGATACATTGACAGTGATTGTGGAGGAAACATAGATGACAGGAAAAGTACCTTTGGGTACACATTTAATTTGGAACAGGTATAGTATCATGGGCATCAAGGAAGCAACCCATAATGACTCTTTCTTCAGCTGAAGTTGAGTACATCACAACTACAAGAACAACTTGTCAAATAGTTTGGATTAGAAGAATGTTAAAAGATTTCTTGCAGGAAAAACAAGAACCAACTACAATATTTTGTGACAACAATTCTGCCATCATGTTATCAAATAATCATGTGTTTCACAAGAAAACCAAGCATATTGACACAAGGTATCATTCTATCAGAGAAATAGCGAATAACAAAGAAATTTGTTTAGAATTTTGTAGGTCAATAGAACAAGTCACATATATATAGACAAAACATTTAGAAAGAGATGCATTTCCGAAACTATGTAGTTTCCTAGGAGTTGACGCAGTCACAAATTTTTGACATCTCATGTAAATTAAAGTTCTTTGATCAAAATTTTGTATTTTGTAAACTCACCTACTTATAATTAAGGGGGAGTGTTGCAAATATTAATTACAGGTCGTGAGTTGGACACTTACGCAGACTATGTCTGTCACAAAAAACAGAGATGTTATTCTTGTTAATATTATGGTAGTCGCAAGAGGTATTTACCTCCACATGTAAACCTGATGAGAATAGAATATTCTGGGAAGAAAAAAAAATGCTAATGAGTTGACTAATAACCCTAGAAGACAAGTCGGCTCAAGAGGATAATTGGTATTAGGTTATTAGCCTACAAGAGAAGAAGTCGAACAGAAGAAATATTATATACTAAGTAAATAGACACCTAGAATGAGAAGTCAGCCCAGGCAGTTAGCCAAAATTATTATAAATATAGGAGGTCAGTCTTCATTCTGGTAGGTATTCTCATAATTGCAAAGTAGCACTTGTGCGCACTGCAGTTGCCCAGTTTGTGCGCAAGTTTGGAGGAGAGTTGTTGTTGCAGCTAGCATATTTCATTTTTGGCTTGGAATATCTCTTAGTTATGGTTTGGACTATCTGATCAGCTCTTGTTTTGTGTGATATCCTTGGGGAAAGGTGTGCTACCTTTTGTTTGGCTATCTATCCTAGGGTTTTCTTCCTGAGTGATTCTCTGTCAAGGTTAAGGTGCTCGGAGGGTGGCTTCAGCCTATGGTTGGCTGACAATAGTGATATTGTTGATGGTAAAATGAGCACATCCATTATATCCTTCATTCATTCAAACCACTGGAAGGGAGCATAGCCATAAGGATATTGAGCTCATTGAAGAACTATTGCTAGGGTTTCTAGCAAGAGCAGTCAACAAAGCATTTTCGCTAGGGTTACTAGCAGGTGCAGGTGCAGAAACCCTAATCCTCTCATTGAGGTACCTTAAGTGAAGGGATTGACCTAATTTCCAGATAGACCAGTGTGCTCTAGCCTAGCGCATCTCCTGGTGCTCTTAGCAAGCCAAGACGTCAAGTTTGAGTTTTTGGTCAAATCTAGGGTTGACCAAGTCAAAGAAGCCATGACCTACTCCATGAAGTCAGAAAACAAGTTAGATGGAGCTTCTAACTTCATAGCATGGAATACAAGGATTGACCTCATCCTTTCCAAGAATAAAGTGTTGGATATCGTAAAAGGAAAGACCGTGAAACCAGAGTTTGAAGAAGGAAAAGAGAAAGAACCGTAGACCGTTGCAATTATGGAAAAGTTCAAAGATGGTGATATCAATGCCATGAGTATCATAGTGGGCTCTATAAAATACCACTTGATACCCTACATCTCCCATCTTGACTCATTGAAGAAGATGTACGATGCCCTAACAAACCTCTTCTTAGTTAGAAACATTGGACAAGTAATGAGTCTAAAGAATGAGCTCTGTGACATGAAGATGAATGATGATGACAGCATACCATCATACTTGGTGAGGATCTATTAGTTAAGAGATTAACTACAAGATATTGAAGAGATAATTTCAGAGAAGGAATTGGTAAACATAGTACTCAATGGTCTTCCCAAGACATGGGATGCATTTGCCGCAAGCATGAACACAAGGAAGGAGTATCCTACATTTGAAGAACTTTGGACTTGTTGTGCGCAAGAAGAATCAAGGATTAGTTCAAAAGAAAAACCCAAAAATAAATACGATGATCAATACTTCTCATAAATATTTAAGAATTTCAGGAACAAGAGGAAGTTCAACTCAAGGAAGAAGCCAAATCAAGAGAAATATATGTCAGAAATGCAATGCTTCAACTGTCGAAAATATGGTCACTACAAGAATCATTTTCCCAAGCTAAAGAAAAGGAAGGAGACACACGAAGCATCAGTTACCAAAGAAAAGGAACCTTGAAAGAAGACTAAGCACGATGGAACATACTTCTTCCTCTAAAGACAAGGTAACAATGCTCTTCTTAGTTCTTGTACATATCTTTTTTGCATGGTCTATGTACATATCTTGTATATCTATCTCTTAGAAGATAATGTCTTCCAATAAGAAATATACATATGGAAGAACAAAAAGATGAGTATTTCTATCATTATACAAGTAAGATAATACACATGAAAGGATGAAACACATCAAACAAATCATGTGGAAGCTATTACAAGATAAGACGAAATCAGAATCAATCTTGAAGAAACTTAGAAGAGCAAAGACAAAGAAGTCAACAATCAAGAGGAAATTGGAGAAAGACTTATGAAACTTTGCATAAGACAATAAGGATGCAGTCGAAAGCGTGGACTCTATTAGATGGAGGGAGTCAATTATGTATTTCCAAAAGAAAAAACATGCACTCATACATGAAGCAAGGATTAGGAGGGAGATAATCCTATGATCCATTGAAGATGATGAAGTATATATCCACGGTAGCAGACATGAAAGGAAGTATGTGTTCAGTTCGACCTTAGAAGAAGTCTTCTTCAAAGAGAAGCCTTAAAGTATCCCTGGTTGTCCATCCACATCCGTGATCCTATGATGAAAGGAAGAAGTGGAATCTTTAGCGTATGGAATCTATAAGAAACTCCATGGACCCAAGAGCTAAAGAAAAACATGAGGAAGAACATGAAGATTCCAAGAAAGAAAGAGAAGCCAGAACAACCAGTCATTGTATCGAGAATCATAAGATTACCAGCGTGATATGAACTCACTAAAAGAAATCAAGCAAAAGAATTGAAAGTTGTGATGAAGAACAATGTATATGAATGCAAGCATTCCAAGATCCATAACTAGGGGTTCTCCCAGATGGAGGGAGAATACTATAATGATTACTTGTTACAATAAACCAGACATACCTCTACATGAGTCATTATATCATCCACAATATCCATGGGTTGGATTTCTACATCAGATGAATGCAAAGACTGTTCTCCAGATCAATTGAACAAAGAGCCTATGAAGAGCAACCTCAAGGATTTGAGGCATACCAGAAAGAGACCCTTGTATGCAGATGGATGAAGACAACTTGGTGGAGAACCTCTAATGCATAGAAGAAGCATGGTGAAGATTTTCTAGAACAAATATATTGTATTAGAATGATTACTCAGAAGATCAGGATGATGGATTGCCAATCCATGACAAAGATCTCATGATTACAGAAGAAGTGCCACATGGATATGTTCTAGTTTGACCCTTGCCACGATGTTGTGAGCTAGCAGGAACCAAAGAGGAATCCAACAATGATATACTTTATTGATCAAATCTATATGAATCCTTCAGAGAAAACCAGTGTTCCAGATCAAAGTACATTTGATATCAAGCATTACATTCTCCGTGATGAATTCCAGAAAGGAGAAAGTGGTTCTCCAATATATATCTCCACACATGAGAAGATAAGCAGACATTTTGGTAAAGCTTATGTCCAAGATGAAAAAGTTTGCATACTCAAGTTGGATCTCATGGAGATGACTTCCTTATTGAAAAAGGAAGATATGACTCCAAGGTTGGGAGGGAGCAATGATGTGTTATTGATTGATGGACAACCATTTTTCAGTTTGAAAAATGGTCCAGGATGAGAAGTTCCTTTCCAGTTTTGGAAAGTGGTTTGAGATTTCTGACGGATAGGCATTTTCTAGTTCATAAAATGGTCCAAATAAAATGGTCATTTTCATAATGAAAATGGTTTGATGGATTGTTGATGTACCATAGACAACGATTTCCCATTGTGGTTAACATGGGGAATGGTCTAGGGAAGTCTCTCTTATTGAGGGTTACTCAAGAAGACTGGCCCACCTCGTCGGAAAATGATTTTCAATTGTGGTTAAGATGGGGAATGGTCTGCTTTGGAGGTTGGTGTAGGACAATCATTTCCTTAGGAAATGGTATGGACAATCATTCCTTAGGGAATATTCATTCTCTCCAGGTTTCACTTTGTTTAGTGCCGGAGGAATGGCCCAGGGTGGGGAATGGTCCAGGTTTAGCAATCAGGGGTAGACATTCTTTAGGGAATACTCATTCTCTCCAGCTTACACTTTGTCTAGTGTCAGAGGAATGGACTGGGGTGGGGAATGGTCGAAGTTCAGAAATTAGGAAAATTATTCTTCATTGCTTGAGAAGAATAGTCCAAATAGCTCATCATTGATGTTTGACCTTCTGAGGGAGGATGATCTTCCAAGATCTCACATATGTGAGTGGAATAATGGCCCAGATGATTTAGTTTATATCATAACATTGTTTCTGTGCAGGTTGATATCAGATGATTATTATGAAGATTGTATGTCTCTAGACAGTATATGTATACTACTGTGGTGGATTTGTTCCATTGTTTGTGACTATACGTCAATGATCAAGTACTTGTGTGCTACTTGGTGTGGTAGTGTACCACTAGGTTCTAGTTGTGTACTACTATGGATAGACACAGTTGTGTTCTATTGAATGATATTGTTTCGATTTCCTTGAAGACTATCAAGAGTGTTGAAAATGATTATCAGCTAGATGGATGATCGATGGACAAAGATTTCCCAGATGGAAAATGGTTCAGGACATTTATTCTTCTAGGACATATGTCAAGATTAGAAGAATGGCTCTTTTGTCACTCTATGGTGTGAGTGAATTATCCAACATAATGTCTAATTACTCAGATGGAGTATGGTTTCAAGAGATGATGTAGCTGATGACACTGATCGTGATGATGGTGCTCATGATCTAGTCATGAGATAGTTTATACAACTATGTTGATGCTACCGGGTGAGTGGTATGTTTGTGATCAAGACCAATACCTATAATACCTCCCTATCTAGGGGGGAGTGTTAATATTATGGTAGCCACGGGAGGTATTTACCTCCATGTGTAAACCTGACGAGAATAGAATATTCTCGGAAGCAAGAAGAAATAACCCTAATGAGTTGGATAATAACCCTAGAAGACAAGTCTACTCAAGAGGATAATTGGTATTAGGTTATTATCCTACAAGACAAGAAGTCGTCCAGAAGAAATATTATATACTAAGTAAATAGACACCCAGAATGAGAAGTCGGCCAAGGAAGTTAGCCAAAATTAGTATAAATACAGGGGGTCAGTCTTCATTCTGACAGGCATTCTCAGAATTGCAGAGTAGCACTTCTTTTCACTGTAGTTGCCTAGTTTGTGTGCAAGTTTGGAGGAGAGTTGACGTTGCAGTTGTTGTAGCTAGCAGATTTCGGTTTTGGATTGGAATATCTTTTGGTTATGGTTTGGACTATATGATTAGCTCTTGTTTGGTGCGCTATCCTTGGGGAAAGGTGCACTACTCTTCTTATTTCTTGTACATCTCTTGTTTGCATAGTCTAAGTACATATCTTGTATATCTATCTCTTAGAAGATAATATGTTCCAATAAGAAATATACCTATGGAAGAACAACAAGATAAGTATTGCTATCATTATACAAGTCAGATAATCCACATGAAAGGATGAAATACATCAAACAAATCGTGTGGAAGCTATTACAAGATAAGCCGAAATCAGAATCAATCTTGAAGAAACTTAGAAGAGCAAAGATAGAAAGAAGTTAGCAATCAAGAGGAAATTGGAGAAATAATTATGAAACTTTACAGAAGACAATAAGGATGCAGACGAAAGCGTGGACTTTGTTAGGTGGAGGGAGTTAATTATGTATTTCCAAAAGAAAAACATGCACTCATACATGAAGCAAGGATTAGGAGGGAGATAATCCTATGATCCATTGAAGATGATGAAGTATATATCCACGGTAGCAACCATGAAAGGCAGTATGTGTTCAATTCGACCTTAGAAGAAGTCTTCTTCAAAGAGAAACCTTAAAGTATCCCTAGTTGTCCATCCACATCCATGATCCTATGATGAAAGGAAGAAGTGGAATCTTTAGGGCATGGAATCTATAAGAAACTCCATGGACCCAAGATCTAAAGAAAAACATGAGGAAGAACATGAAGATTCCAAGAAAGAAAGAGAAGCCAGAACAACTAGTCATTGTATCGAGAATCACAAGATTACCAGCCTGATATGAACTCACTAAAAGCAATCAAGCAAAATAATTGAAAGTTGTGATGAAGAACAATGTATATGAATGCAAGCATTGCAAGATCCAGAACTAGGGGTTCTCCCAGATGGAGGGAGAATACTATAATGATTACTTGTTCAAGTAAACCAAACATACCTCTACATGAGTCATTATATCATTTGCAATATCCATGGGTTGGATTTATACATCAGATGAATGCAAAGACTGTTCTCCAGATCAATTGAACAAAGTGCATATGAAGAGAAACCTCAAGGATTTGAGGCATACCAGAAAGATACCCTTGTATGCAGATGGAAGAAGACAACTTGGTGGAGAACCTCCAATGCACAGGAGAAGCGTGGTGAATATTTTCTAGAACAAAGATATTGTATCAGAATGATTACTTAGAAGATCAGGATGATGGATTACCAATCCATGACAAATATCTCATGATGACAGAAGAAGTGCCACATGGATATGTTCTAGTTTGACCCTTTTCACGATGTTGTGAGCTAGCAGGAACCAAAGAGGAATCCAATAATGATATACTTTATTGATCAAAGCTATATAAATCCTTCAGAGAAAACCATTGTTTCAGATCGAAGTACATTTGATATCAAGCATTACATTCTCCATGATGAAGTCCAGAAAGGAGAAAGTGGTTCTCAAATATATATCTCCATAGATGAGCAGATAAGCAGACATTTTGGTAAAGCTTATGTCCAAGATGAAATATTTAGAGTACTCAAGTTGGAGCTTGTGGAGACGACTTCCTTATTGAAAAAGGAAGAGATGACTCTCAGGTTGGGAGGGAGAAATGATGTGTTATTGATTGATGGATAGTCATTTATCAGTTCGCAAAATGGTCCAGGATGAGAATTTCCTTTCCAGTTTCGGAAAGTGGTTTGAGATTTCTGACGGACAGACATTTTCTAGTTCAGAAAATAGTCCAGATCGAATGGTAATTTTCGTAATGAAAATGGTTTGATGGATTGTTGATGTACCATAGACAACAATTTCTCATTGTGGTTAACATGGGGAATGGTCTAGGGAAGTCTCTCTTCTTGAGGGTTACTCAATAAGACTGGCCCACCTCGCCAGAAAACGATTTCCCATTGTGGTTAACATTGGGAATGGTCCATTTTGGAGGTTGGTGTAGGACATCCATTTCCTTAGGAAATGGTCCATACAATCATTCCTTAGGGAATATTCATTCTCTTTGGGTTTGACTTTGTTTAGTGCTAGAGGACTGGCCTAGGGTGGGGAATGGTCCAGGTTCAGCAATCAGGGACATACATTCATTAGGGTAGACTCATTCTCTCCAACTTACACTTTGTCTAGTGTCAGAGGAATGGCCTGGTGTGGGGAATGGTCCAAGTTCAAAAATCGGGACAATTATTCTTCCTTGCTTGAGAAGAATAGTGCAGGTAGCTCATCATTGATGTTTGACCTTCTGAGGGAAGATGCTCTTCCAATATCTCACAAATGTGAGTGGAATAATGGTCGAGATGATTTAGTTTATATCATAACATTGTTTTTTTGCAGGTTAATATCATATGATTGTTATGAAGATTGTATGTCTCTAGACAATATATGTATACTACTGTGGTGGATGTGTTTCATTGTTTGTGACTATACGTCAATGATCAAGTACCTGTGTGCTACTTGGTGTGGTAGTGTACCACTAGATTGTAGTTGAGTACTACTATTGATAGACAGAGTTGTGTTCTATTGAATGATATTGTTTCGATTTCCTTGAAGACTATCAACAGTGTTGAAAATGATTATCAGCTAGATGGATGATTGATGGACAAAGATTTCCCAGATGGAAAATGGTTCAGGACATATGTCCAGATTAGAAGAATGGCTCTTGTGTCACTCTATGGTGTGAGTGACTTATCCAACATCATGTCTAATTACTCAGATGGAGTATGGTTTCGACAGATGATGTAGCGGTCTTTGTAATTACGCTGTATAGAGTCTGTCTGCACCTTGTATATCTGATACCTATCCCACATATGTCACTAAAGGCAAGCTAAGGTTTCAAACCAATAACCTCACTTAAAGGAGAGCCTTAATAATCCACTCCACCACCTATTATTCTACACCTGAAGCAACAATTGTGTTTTGTTAATTATGTCAATAGTTGTACACATATTGGAAATGTCCAGATTTAATGGTCTTTTAATTGCAGCTAGGTTTTTAAAGGAAAGGATTTCATATTCTTTGGATATTCTTGGTCGTCACATTGAATGAAATAGTCTGATTGAAACTATTAACTTGCTTGCATAACAAAACATGCTTGTTCATCATTAAAAAGAGTCATTAACCTGATTATCGTAATAATGGCGGATCATGTTATTAATGTAGACTTTATTGTATGAGTGGTTTATGTTTTTAGCTCCATCTTTTTTACTATCACGAAGTGTTTTTGGGGTCTTTTATTATTTACCAAGTAGGCATACAATCCATTAAAAGAAAGAGGATAGGCACACTACAACATGGGTTGTTTCAATATCTAACATCGATCATCAATTATCAAACAAAGAAGCATGAAAACTATATTCATGTTCATGAATCCTCCATTCTTGTGCCATTAATGGCACAACAACTGTAGTTACCAAAATCTAAGTCTAATTACTACTAAAAAATATCGAAGGAGACCAAGATATGTAGAAAAACCTAATGTGGAAGGAGGGCTTATATTGATTTTAGATCTGTCTATCAATGATAACTAAATCTCTCTGAAAATATGCAAAATATGTCGTCTAGGGTGAGCTTCTAATCAAGTCTAAAAAGACAATGTTATTCTTTTTAGGTGTATTGTCATGTCATATTCTGAAACAATCTGGGACACAAGGAAGGACGTCCACCTTACTTCACCAACCAATAGGAGAGAATTACCATATTGTTAGTAATTACTATTTTAATTTTCCCTTTCCAATCTAGTTGAGTAGGGAATTTCCTAATAAATAATTAGCATGTTAGTTCGCTAAGAAGTTAATTAATAAAAAGTGAAAAAACTCTTTTTAGTCAGAAACAAAAGCAACAAGTCTCTTGATGTTGTTGTAAACAAAAATCACCCAGTTTGATAGAAAGGGTGTCTTCTTGTTGAAATACAATCAATGGTCATTTACTTCTTACTTATAGTGAATTGTGGATCAATTGGTATTAGATCGTGGATCCAAGACAACTTCTTCTCAGCCACGAAATTCAAAAGAGAGGCCATCCAACAATATTTTTTCCAGAGCCAGACATTTTTCTCAGGACTTCCAATACACCCTCCTCAGGGATTCCATCAAATTCATCTTTCACTATTCTCCACATGCCCTCTTCAGGGTACCAAGAGCCTTCTTAGTGCACTCAAGAGTTTGGTGATTCTCAGTGCAACATCTAGTGACAGAGAGACATTCGTGGTGAATAAAAAAATCATGTCGTCATGAAGAGAGTCATCTACCTAGGATTTTTCATCCACTTCCACAACTCCGATTCATGATTTAATGATGTCTCTCCAAGAGATACTCCATTTGCAACAACACAAAGCTCCAACACCCATGCAAACCGTTACACACTTCCAATTACCAAATTTTATAGGCCAAATGAATGGCGAGAATGTCGACTCTTGTCTTCATAGTCTTTCCACATAATTTTGTACATGTCATGAGATGAAAAAAGACATGATGCTTCAGATCGTCGGTCTACAACTCGAGGGAATTGCACAGAAAGGGTGGGACACTCACCTGGAGAATTGTTCATGGGTCATGGACAGAGGCGACCAAGTCAAGACACAGACACCACACATTACGATGTGGGATGGATTCTTCCAGGCTCTTAGAGATTTCTTCTACCCACTGGGCTATCTCTAGAACCTCCTCGCCAAATGGTTGTAGCTCTGAAAACTTGTCACTCAGTCCATCTAGAGATACATCGAAATCTTTTTCAAATTGCGCATCCAACTGCACATCAATGACCCAAAAGAGGTATTATTTATCAAATTCAATTCTAGTTTATTAATGCATCTCCCTCATGAAGTTGATTTGTTTGAGAGTTCCTCCTTATACAAGGCCTTTCTTTGGGCCTTAGCTGTCAAGCATAAACTAGTTCCTCGAATCCACTCACCCCAACCTGGAAATGACCCTTCTACTACTCTCCCTTCTTAGTTTACCCTTATCACCACCTCCACACCTCGAACAATGCCTTGGTGTACCTTCCCCAAGACTAACTCACATCGTTCTACCGATTGTCACGCACTTCAAACTCTTCGCCCTAACAAAACTCTTTTTGTAGAGGTCTCTCAATCTAATTCCCTTGACCCTCCTTAAGTCATTTCTCTATAAAATCCTACAAAATTTTACCCATATCTAATTATAGTGACTACCAATGAACACGACACCTCTTTTAGGCCCCTGTTTACCCACAATTTTTAGATTAAGCACAAATTGACTACTTTCATTCTAGACAAAGGAAGCCAAAAGAACCTCATCACCCAGGACTTGGTCCAACACCTACAACTCCCAACTAGTCCACACCCTCAACCATATCATTTCAGATGGGTACAAAAGGAAGGCTCGTGCCTCACTGTCTCTCGGTGTTGCACAGTGACCTTCTCTATTGGCCCTTTTCAAGATATTGTGGCGTGTGATGTTTCTCTTTTAGATCATGCTGACCTGTTACTTGGAATTCCCTACCAACATGCCCAAAATCTTTTTTATCATGACAAACTCCATAAATACCATCTGAAACATGAGGGACACACCTATGTAATTACCTCTTCTACTCCTCACTCCACACAACCTTTGACCTAACAAGAAACCATTAAGAAATTAACTTTGAACAAATATGTTTCCTTGTGTTTGGTTTTCTCCATTAAACCAAACCATATGATCCACCCAACACCTCAGGTTATGGCTCCCCCGCTCCCAAAATTTGTTAATGCTTTCCCCCAACCCATGAAACTGCCCTTGTCTTTCTCTATTGAGCACACCATTGATCTCCTTCTGGAAGCCTCTTTTCTTGATGTCCCTTCATACTTTCTCGTTCCCCAATACATTGATGTGATAGCATGCCAACCTGACCAACTTCTGAATTCTGACCCTACTCCATCTTCATATTTTCCTTGTGTGTCTCCAACATTTCTTATGGCTAAGAAGGTTTATGTTCCAGTAGTCTCTGCCAACAAGTTATGTACTCCAACACAAGTGCCAACGTATTATAACATTTCTCTTGGGAGTTCCTCTTTTGCCACACATATTAGTGAGAAAGATTTAGAAAAATGAAAGTCTTACAAATGCAATATAGCTGGGGTAAATCAAAGAAGAGATATTGGACACACCCGTTTTTCATCAAGGGAGGTTGTGTTTAAATGAAGTGTTGAGGCAGATAATGAAGCTCTGGTTGATCAGTGTCGAGTGGATGAGTATATGGTCAAGATGTCAATTACTCTCGTTCTTTCAAGGTCTGCACATCAACAAAAAGAAGACAACTTAGATCAACATTCTACCCACACTTTCGTTCAGTGTCATATTCAGGTAGTCATTGCATTACCAGCTACACTAGAACATGCAAAACAAAGGCCTCATAAAATTCACACGACATTGTTCTTTCACCTAGAAGCTCATGTGTGGCTGTTGCGGGAGAAGCACTGATCCAGAGGAAAACATCATCAACTGCGTCCACTCAAATATGATCCCGACACAGTTCAAGAAAGCAATGGAGAGAATGCAGTGCAAGTTTTCTCATTTTCTTGCGGAAGCAAGGATGCTTCCAGATCTAAATAGGAAGGAATTAGGCCATGAGGAAGGACGTCCACCTTCCTTCGCCAACCAATAGGAGATAAGTAGCACATTGTTAGTAATTACTATTGTAATATTCCCTTGTCAATCTAGTTGAGCAGGGCATTTCCTAATAAATAATTAACATGTTAGTTTGTCATTTAATTGATTAATAAAAAGTGAAACAACCCTTTTTAGTTAGAAACAAAAGCAGATAATCTCTTAGTATTGCTATAAACAAAAAGCATCCACTTTGATAATAAAGATGTCTTATTGCCTAAATATAATCAATGGTCATTTACTTATTGCTTCCAGTAAATTGTGGATCACGATCCCCTAGCATATATATTTTGTAATCCTTTTAGTATGCATAATTTGACTATGTATAGATTCTTTTTATTTATATTGTTGGTTTGGAGAGACACTCGAAGTATGATCAAGAACACCGCTAAATATTCAAAATTATAGTTCATAATTTTTTTTAAATACACAAGATTATAGTTGATAAACCTTTTTTCAAATTTTAAAGTTAGGACTACATATATACATTCATTTATTAAAGCAGATTATTTTAACATTGTAATGAAATTAACAACTAGTATTTCTTCTAACTGCTTGTGAACTTAGCATTTAAATTTAAGTCAACCTGAGTTGTAAAGCTAACATATTCTTTTCCCTTTTTATTGAATGTCAAACCCACTATCATATGCAGTGATGACTTGATTGGGATTTTTCATATCGAATAATTTCATTTAGTGCGATTTGTATAAGGTTTATTTGTGCTGTAAAATAAACCTGTATTTTTTCACTACGATAATCTTTCCTTATATTTATAAGGATCGGATTCAACACCATTCTCTTATTAATATGAAAATTTAATTCATTTAATTTTCATTGATCATTAATATTGTAATTATTTAAAGGAAAGAATGGCTGTTTTTTAAAACCTTATAATGCTTGTTTTATTTTGTTTTGATACAATGAATTTATTTTGTTTTAATACAATGAGACCTCCTACCCTCTGCTAGCCTATCAAACTTCATTAATCACAAATTATTGCCTATCCACTTTCATCAGCCACTGTGCTACTTTAAGAATTTTTTTATAACTAGATTATAAATGCTTATCAAGTCGTTAATGGTTCTGAGTGTTGCTGACGATGCATAATGTCGGTGCAGCACATATAGTGACAGGCCTTGCTATTAAGTTGTTTGTATAACCTTTGTCATATTTCAAAGGGCATGGGCATGGGCATGGGCATGGGCATGGGCATGGGCATGGGCATGGGCATGGTTTCTTTTATTAAAAGTTAGTTTTTGGAAAAATATTTATTTAGCGTTCGATAAGATCTCTCGTACTGAGGATGTTGTTCTTAGTAATTGTCCCCAGAGGTGTGATGTGCTCTACATCCTGTGTGCGGGCTCTACTTCCGCAGGTCAGCATCATGTACGCCATGTTTCTGGAGGGAATTGAATTTCTGCAGCAGAGCATGTGTATGCATTTAAGTGCAGTTTTTGGATGTGGGTCAGCAATTAATAGTTTTAGTTAAATGTTTTATTTTTTAGGTTTTTTTAATGGGGTAATGTAAATTTGGACAAAATTTCTATTTTTTTGTTATTTAAATTGTATTTATGAATCTATAAATGAATTTAGTATGATGAAAAATCCTTAAAATATTTGGATTATACAAATTTAGTTACTCAATTTTGCAGATACAACCATTTCTCAACGAATTTTAGGCAAAATCAAACAGAAAAATTGACCCTGTCAATAACAGTTGTTTACTGATGTGCATTCACGCTCATCTGGTTGGCATTTTTCTCTAGTGCCTGCATTGAAGTGCTGTTCTTGGATGTCCGTCTGCAATGAATTGTTTGAACTGTTCTGCATCTACCCTATCACTTGTTTACTGGTCTGCATTCACGCCCACCTGGTTGGCATTTTTCTCTCCTATCTGGTTACGTTGAACGTTGGCGAGTCTGTCGACAATTTCTCTTATTTTACGTTTGGTTGTGTCCTTGGGAGGATGGTCATTGGCTCAGCGGACTTTTATTATCTAGTTGTGTTGAAGGCTATGAGCGATTTTTTGGTGTGCCGTTGCTGCTTTCGTGTTTAGTTGTGCGCCTAGGAGGATGGTAACTGGTTTCTGGTTTTTACTTCAAGGGCTGTCTAGTTGGAAGGTTGTTCTTCGAAAGGTCGATGGGGGTCTGCATTGATCTTCTGGTTTCTGGTATCTAGTGTGTTGGAGACTGTGGACGATTTCTCAATCTACCACTTTCACTTTCGTGTCTAATTCTATGCTTGGGAAGGTGATTAATGCATGGGACTCCGTCCTTGCATTGTCATTCTTCGTCTAAATTTGATATCTGGCCAGGATTTCAACACGGGCTCGAAGCCCAATTTGCTGAATTTGTGGGTAGATATTTTAACGTGGAGGTGAATACAGGACGGGGATTCAGGTGCTCTTACTCATTCTGTTGGGCTTTGGCTAAACGTTTTATTTTTTGGGAATTTTGGTCGAAATCTAGATGTAAATTTGAATAAAATCTTTATTTTCTGTTGTTTAAATTGTATTTTTGAATGTATAAATAGACTTAGCTTGCTGAAACCCCTTGAAGCCTTAGAATTATACAAACTCAGCCACTCAAATCTGCAGATCCAACTATTTGTCACCAAATTTCAAGCAAAATCAAATAGAAAAAATTACCAGAAAATAGCCAAAAAAAAATAAAACGTTTGGACTACAAGTAAGTTTTGCTGCAAAGCATCTTCCACAGACATTTTTAAATCATGTGCTAAGTGCAAATTTGCTTTTCTTTAATTGCATGTTTGTTGACAATGCTAGTTAAGGTTGGTCAATTTTCCACTTTTTAGGGTTACAAAAGACATTCGGACAAGACTGGACGATTTCCTTATCCCCAATTGGGGTGTTGATGAGTACTTGGCTTCTTTCTGGGTAATTCTAGGACCTGGTAATAACAATTCCCACCTAGGCTGTAGACAACATCACACTTCTGGGGATAATTACGAAGAACAAATTTTGTGCAAGACACCTACTCTCAATAGTTTTAATTTTATTCATTAAAATAGCTTCTTCATAGAGTTTATATGGCATAAGAAAGCCCATCGAAGGTGAAACCCTAAGTTTATGGGAATGGATCTTTCAAAAATGGAATTGCTAGGGCACAAGAACGCCCATCGAAGGTGAAATCCTAAGCTTATGGGAATGGGTCTTTCGAAAAAGGAATTGTTAAGATAGCTTGTAAGGGTGAAAATTAAATCTCTTAATATAATATGGATCAGTAAACAAAATCCTAAACATTATCTGTTATCGTTGGTCTTCCTGATACAAACAGTGAAAATTCATGATTACTAAGAACATTTTTTTATGCAAGGCATTTAACATTAGTAATTTTAACTATTTTCATTAACATAACTTCTTAATAGAGTTGGTATGGCATAAGGATGTTGATATAGAATACCATATTTTTATAGATATGAATCATTCACAACCAACCATCATTGTGAAATTGTTTTGAAAATAAAATCCAAACACCTCCTTGACATGAATGATTCAGAACAAACGAATAATAATAATAATAATAATAATAATAATAATAATAATAATAATAATAATAATAATAATAATTATTATTATTATTATTATTATTAAATAAAACCCTAAAATTCATTAACACAAATTATTAACCAAAAACATAAACATCATCGATTATACTTAAACAATCTAGCACAATCTTAACCAAAAGAGCCATAAAGCCAAAAACATAAACATCACCGATTATACTTAAACAATCTAACACAATCTTAACCAGAAGAGCCATAAAGGATATTGAACACAATCTAACATTATATTAGATAGCTAGAAGTTCTTTGGTGCGTACCACCGGCAACTTAGTGGGTTTAAGGTGTCTAAAGTAGGTTTATTAATTATGGTGAGCTTGGAGCTTTTGGTTTATGGCACTTGTTCTCTGATTTTGAAAGAATATGTAGGCCCCATCACTCTCCACCTACAAAATTGTATGGTTTTGTGGCTGAGGGAAATATTTAGTTTGGACTTGTAGCTACTTTCTAGTGTATCGTTAGTTCTCTTTGCATGGAACGTTACCCTTTTGTTGTGAATTGAAGGTTTGGAGTTCTTTTTGGTTGGTTTCATTTGTTTTAAGATTTGAAAATGCATATCACATTTTCATTTAATAAAGTATTTTCCTTTGCATGCTTTTGTTGCGGAATCAAAGTTTTGTTAAGAGGGAGGTATTTAAATGATTTTAAAATGAAAATATAATGTTGAAAGATTGTCAAACTAATATTTATAATAATTTTTATTTTTCGTGATTTTTTGGTCATGTCAAAATTTTGTTTTCCCTCGGAGAGCATATGGAGTGATTTTAAAATGCAAATACAGTTTCGGAGGCCTAGTATACCTATGTTTATAGATGTGTTTGTCCTTTCATGAATAGGATAGAACATTCCTTTAAATAGGATACTTTTGAGTTGATTTCATTCACAATAGAGTGTTTGGTTGGATCATTTTCTAGTTGGTTGGATCATTTTCTAGCTATCTCAAAATTTTTCTTGCAAGATGGCATTTTTCCATTAATTTTAAGAAAAAAACAAGAATAACATTTTCTTCATATATTATAGGATTATTGAACTTTCATGGAATTGGTGGTGTTCTCTTTATCTCTCTATTTGAATTAGACTCTTCATCACTATACTTAGTCTATCTTTTAAACTTGTTGATATGACTCTTTCAAATCTTTGCAAGTGTCACTCTTTTGCTTGAAGCTTATTTAACTTTATATCACTAAGAGTCACTTGCTATATAACCTCAACATTCAAATTATTATGGATAGACTTAGTATCATATCATAGTAGTTAGATCTCTACTACAATAATAACTTTGTCCAAAAGTGTTGTTCTTTTGGAGACTTGTGCTTCTACTTGTTTTTATGCCTTCAAAATATGAGGTTTTCAACTTGTTTTTTTATGCCTTCAAAATATGAGTAACATAGTACTTTTGTTATATGACTTAGGAAATTAGATAGATAGTGTTAAGGATAATTAGTAAATTAGGAATCTAAGTGTTGTTGTTATTTGTTCCTAATTTTTTTTTTCAAGGAATGTACTATATAGGGAAAACATTGTTGTCCAATGAATGCTAGTTCTAGAATAATCTTTTCAACATTGTTGTTCTTTAGATTTTTCATCTCGACATTTGTTTTTTCTATTGTATTCATGGGTGTTTTGGAATAGATTTAGAATCAAGTTTTTCTTATTGATTTTAGTTTTTCTACATGGAGACAAATTATTTTAATTTCAAGGTTGAAATTCATTCAAATTAATACTTATTCAAATATCTAAGAGACAACCATATATGAATATAAATGGTGCACTCTTATGGTCACTCTTGCAAGTGGAATGTGGACTTGTTTTCAAAACTCCATGCACTATATACACAAAAATAGTTATATTTATTATAGGGTGCTCGCACAATGTTGATGATAAAAAAAGTAGCAATGGGGTGCACAAGAACGCACATGTATGCATTCTCACAAACACACATGATTCATAATCCTATAGCCTTGGTGTTTTGGGAACATTCAGGGACACTTGTCAACAAATATTTTTTAAGAACATGTGCAAGTTGCTAAGCAAGAGTGTGCATCCACTTTAGAAAGATCACATGAACATGCATGTTCCTAAGCAAGAGCATGCAACATTCATGTGACAATGTTAAGGGCCACAAGACCTATAGCTAGTGCTAAAAAAAACATTCATTTAGGGCCACAAAACCACAAATAAAACTTATGCCCTAAATGAATGTTCTAGCCATATAGGGCCAAAATGGTACCTGTATACTTACATAGAGGAAAATGATTCCCTTGACAGGTCATTTGTGGTGGTTCATGGTGTCATTCTTGGCCCAAAAATCCTAAAAGATTCCTTTAGGTAATAAATAATTGGTTTGATACCATATATAGGGTCTAGATACCCACACATAATATTCAAAACCTGATAATGTTGACTATCCCAATTAGGAAACCAAGGATTCCATCGAAAGGTCATTTGTGGTAGTTCAACATTCTATCATCCATAGAATCCTAAAAGATTCCTTTAGGAAATCATTCTAGGGCTTCCTCTATCGATCATGTCGAAACATCCAACACCCATACCTAATGCTCAAAATCTCCTAATGATGCCAATATTCCCACTGGAAGGCCAACGAACCACTCGAATGGTCATTTATGGTGGTTTGAGGTGTCATTCATGACCGTTGAGCTCTAGAAGCTACCTAGAGGTTGGGTGTGGTGGTTTGAGGCATCATGTTTGGCCCTAGATGCCTACAATATTTTTATTTTGGGTAAGTCTTAGGTTATCCCCCTCGACCATATCAGGGCCTTTAGACCCATAATGATGGAAACCTTGTGAGGGAACTAACATTGTTTCTTAGAGGCTAAAGATACCCTCCAAAGGTCATGTGTGGTGGTTTGAGGGATTTTTTCTCGCTCTAGATGCCTCAAATCTTCCTTTAGAACCTAAGTCATGTCCTTCTTCCCTATATTATTTCTAGGACCCCAAGACACATACCTACTACCCAAAACCACCTAGCTGCACCAACATCCCCAACCATAGGTTACTATACCCTATGAAGTCCATGTGTAATTATTTGAGCTATCCATCTTCGCCCTATATGGCTAGAACATTCATTTAGGGCATAAGTTTCATATTTCCTCTTGTGACCATGACTAGAGTTTAAGACCCATAATTAGTGATACAAATTTCTAATGGTACCTATACACCTAGTTAGAGGTAAAGGATGGCCTGAAGAGGTCATTTGTGGTGGTTATTCCTTTAGGTCCTAACTCTTGGGTTTATTCCCCTCATCCTATTTGGGGTATAAATACTCATAATTAATGTTCAAAACCTCATAATTATCACTATTTCCATTTAGAAACCAAGGTTACCTTCGAAAGGTCCTTTGTGGTAGTTCAACATGTTGTTATTAGCCCTAGATTCCTAGAAGCTTATTTTAGGACCTAAGTCATGAGTTTTCTATATTGATCATGTACAAGGATTAAAGACACATAATCAGTGCTCAAAATATTCTAAGGATGCCCATATCCCCACTTGAAGGCTGGAGATCCCCTTGAGAGGTAATCTATGGTGGTTTGAGGTGTCATTCATTAACCTTGAGCCCTAGAAACTACCTACAACCTTGATAGAGTCTATAAATTTTTATCACTTTAACCATGTTTAAAATAAGTTATACACCGCACTCTACACTAGTACAAACTAAGATCTAAATATAAAAAAATATTTTTTTTTTTATAATGTTAATACCCCCATAATCTGCATTAATGCACATCATAAATTTTGAAGAGATGATCATGCGGTAGAACAATGTGTTCTTTGCAATTCTACATTTTTTTTAATGAAATTCAATCGTTAAGGTACTCAACACCTACACTAATGAAACATATGCATTATATTTTGTATGAAAAATAAGATACCACTATTTAAAAACTCAAATTCACATAGTCATACACAAATTCTATAAACAAAAATTATGTATTCATAAAGCTAATTCGATTTCATATATTTTATATTTTTACACAATATTCAAATTCAATGTGAAAGTACCTAGAAGCATCCTTCCACTTTAACAAATTGTTGTTTTTTCATGTTTCATCATTAGTTTTCACCCCCTCTCTACATTACCCAAGGAAAAGGTTCCCTTGTCTAGGGAAAGGGAGACAACTTCCTTGAATGACATTTCTATATGAACAAAACTCACTACTATACCAGAATTGTCTAATAGAACTTGTTGAACTTGATGTTCTAACCTTCATGAACATTCATACCTTAGGCTTGATCCCTAACACCTAAAATAAAAGATGGCATAGTGCTCTAACCCCATGAGCTATCAGTGAGTGAGTCTAGAGTGAGAATCCTATACTAGTTGTAAACCAGGTACCAAATACTCTTGGAAGACTCTTGAGCCACTCCCCCCACTTGAATTGAATCCCAAAAAATGTGGTGGATGATAAATGGGCTCACTAGCCTATATCTGTGTTCCGACCTCCTTTGACACTCTGCTAGAACCAATTGAAGACCCATTGTTGTTGCCTTGTGTCACCGATGTTGCAACACATGTAACCTATACCCCAAGACACTACCAATGTTGTCTTTTGATGTGGGCAGTCACGGTTGGGGTGTTCCTAAACTTGATAGGAAAAACAAAACAAGCATTTAGAAAATTCAGATAACACACTTTTTTCTAATGAACCCCATCCACTGTCACACTGAACTAAAATGAGGTAATTTCTTCTTTAGATCAATTTCTACAAAAACCCTAGGGATTTCTTGAAATGAATTGCATCATCCACATGGGATCAACACTTTCCCAAACATATTGCCAAACAGGTTTACAAAAGGATGTAGGTTAGGAAGAAGAGAAGGAAAATCCAACGACAAGATATTGGAATTGTCTTTGATCCTCTAAATTAAAATATTCTCTCCATGAATGGATATAGGCCATAGAACCCACAATGTTTCATGTACCATATTGCTACACTTGCCTCTCTGCTAATTTAGAATAAAATAAGAAGCAAATATATTTGAAACTCAATGTCTGATGAGAGTTCAATGACACCTCTTTCACTTTCGAGTTTAGTGAACACCATTTATTAAATGTTGCTTCATATGTCATTGAATGGAGAAAGTACAGGATCAATACCCTGAGCTCAATATTTTTTCACCTTTTAAATACTCCTTGTTGTTGGATGAAAAGCAGTTAAATTTGCTTCTCTGATGGTCATGACAAGCTTTGGGTTTAGACTAATTGTTCTCTTGAATATATGTAGGAGTTTTGATATACTCAACTTCATCTTTCAATCAATGAAGAAAGTAGAGGATCACTCTATTGAGCTAGATATTTTGTCACCCTTTAAGTACTCATTGTTGCTGGATGAAAAGCAATTAAAGTTGCTTCCCCGATTGTCATGACAAGCTTGGGGTTTAGAATGACTGTTCTCTTGAATTTTGGTAGGAGCTACGCCAAAATAAACTGCATCCACATTTTTAGAAATTGGCATTGGATGAATTAATACTAACACTAACTCAAGCTCCATCGATCTAGGTCTCTTAGGTGGCTTCAATCATCTGAAACTATGTATCTGCACTCAGACCACCACCGATTCCTTCTTTGCAGCTCCAAAATATGAGAAATTACTAGAGGGAAAACGATGCCACACTCTTCCTATGATTTGGGAGCCAAGTATGGAACACTTGGAAATAATGGAGAAAGAGTTAGTTAGGTAGACAAACTCTACTAGTGTTTAATGTAGATCCTATTTTCCTGTTGTTTGTTGTAACCGCCTAAGTAGATTGGATTCCTATATTATGATGTAATCTATATTCATTGAATAATAGATTGTGAGCATAGTCTCACCTGTGTGGTTTTCTCCTAATTCTAAGTTGGTATCAGAGTTGTTGAGGTGATATCCATGGTGCAATATCTCGAATTGAAAATTGATTGAGAAGAAAGATCATCGGTGCTCCCTATACAGTGTTAGAGGCATGTCGATTCTCTCACACTTATAAAAGAAAATATTTCGGATCCCTCATGCACCCGGTGTATGCATGTAAGAGCGCTAGGGCACTAGCACTCCCCCTTTCACATTCAAGGAGCACTTCCAGCTCTGACTAGCGCTCCACCTTCCATACTGTAGGAGCGCTAGCGCTCCCCTTCGTGAGTCCAATGAGAGACGACTTTCTGTGTGGTAAATCGATGGTCAAGCAAGGATTTTGTGTAGTTATGATGCTGCATAAATTGAATTGTGTGGGTGGATGTCATTATTGATGGTGCATTGAAGGGATGTTGAGATCGTGGTTGTTCAATGCAGGAGTTGACAATTGATTTGAATTGTAAAAGGGGCATAAACATAGTTGTTAAGCATTGGAAAGTGTAAATCACCCATTATATGATCGTTGAAGAGGAAATAGCCCTTGAATGTGAACTTCAATTCCCAAGAAGGAAAATACCCATTTGGAGTTGTGTTGGAGCTGGATTGGAACACAGATGTTGATGCTAAATCATTAACGTTGCAAGAGTAGTTCACAGATCATGAGAGCGGCTGGATGATCAACAAACTCATCTTGCCAAGGTAGAGACAGATCAGTGGATTCAAAGGAAAAGCGATAGACTGCTTAGAACATGAGAAAATTGATGAAAGTTTGATATTCTTGGTGATTCACCACCTTCAGGATTGAAGTGTGTTTGGTGATACAAGGATCCATTGTCTGGTTGGAAGAGAAGACACTTGCATAGATGGAAAATCTGCTGGAAGAGACCTACCTCAATGAAGCCAATAAATTAGATGGCTCAAATTTCATCAATTGCAAATTCAAAATGCAGACCTTGATGGAAGGTAATGGTGTATGGAAGATTTCAAAGGGAGATGAAGTGAAATCCAATGCAGATGGAGGTGCGACAACAACACAGATCCAAGATTGGGATAAGCGCGAGAACAAGGCCAAGGTATTGTTGCCTATGTCTGTTAAATATAGCATAATTCCAAATATTAGAGAAGCTAAAACTTCTACTGAAACGTGGATAGCGCTTAAATATTTATATGAAACTAGCAACACAAATCATATTCTTTTCCTGAAAACTAAATTGCTAGGAAGTATGATGGATGGAAATGAATCTATTAGTTCATTTTTGGGTCGCATTAAAGAGGTGAAAGACAAGCTAGGAAATATAGGGGAAATAGTTTCCATCACTGATCTTGTCACAATTACCTTAAATGGTATGCTAGAAGACTATCAGATGTTCGTAACATGTCTCGCAGCAAGGGATAAACCTCCTACTTTTGAAGAATTGATAGGTATTTTGCTGCAATAGGAAGAGAGGCACATGAATTTGAAGCCTCATAATTCAGACTTGGCACTATGGTCAAATAAGAGATCCCCGAGAAGGAGATCAGGAGAAAGAGGCAAAGGAGGTAGTTCATCACAGAGAAGACAATCTCCAAGGCCGAATCAAGGTATGCCATCTAACAAGAATGAGTCAAAGAGTTGTTTTTAGTGTGGTCAACCTGAACATCTTATTAGAGACTGTCATAAGAAAAAGAGTGATGAGGCTAGGAATAAACCTAGAAAACATTCAGGTCATTATGAAAAAGAATCTTCAAAACATGATCTCATATTGTTTATTTCTAGTGATGATATTGATGAACCCACGAATTTTGATTCACTAGATATTAGAATGTTTGTGTCTAATGTTTATTTGTCCACTGAAACCGATGATGTTGATGCCTAGTTTGTGGATTTTGGAGCATCAGTACATATGACACGTAATAAGAAGTGGTATACTAATTTTAAAGAAACACAGAATAGTGCCCGCATATATCTTAGAGATGACCATGCTCATCAGATCAAGGGATACAGATATATTCCAGTAACATTGACGAATGTCATTGTTCTTCACATTCACAATGTTGTGTATGTGCTTGAGATAAAGAAAAAAATGATCTTTGTTTCCACCATTACAGATCAAAACTTGAAGGTTTAATTCTTCGAGAATTATTGCATATTGAAGGATCTGTTGGACCAATACATAACTGTTGCAACGAGAGTCAAAACAGGAGGACTATACAAGCTTGATGTTACCAGCAAAGAACATCATGCACTGAATTCTGCAACTATGCCAACAGAGAGCCTTTGGCATCAAAGGTATGGCCACATCAATCATCATGATTTATTGTTATTACAGAAACATAATATGGTTGAAGGACTTCCCATGTTAAAGAATGAGAATGTTGCTTGTGAAGGATGTGCGTTAGGAAAGATGCACAGAGATGAATTCCCCTCTAATCCTGATAGGAAAAAGAGAGATGTGTTAGATCTTGTACATACTGATGTTTGCGGACCTATGCAGACTAGGTGTTTAGGAGGTGCATTTTGCTTATTGTTATTTATTGATTATTGCACGAGATACACATGGGTTTGTTTCCTAAGAAGAAAAAGTGATGTTTTTTAGTACTTTAAGGAATTCAAAACCATGGTGGAAAAGTAGACAGGAAAATCCATCAAAATCCTTCATTCAGATCAAGGGGGAGAGTATAAATCAGGGGACTTCATCAAATATTACAAATATCATGGAATAGTACAACATTTTACATTACCCCACACTCCACTGTAGAACATAGTGGCTGAAAGGAAAAACAGAACTCTGATAGAGTGTTCACGCAGTATGATGAAGGGTAAGAATCCGTCGAATACATTTTGGGTTGACGCCATAAATACTGTAGTTTATTTAAAGAACAGAAGTCCAACAATGTGTCTTGATAATATTACTCCTTTCGAAGCCTTGTATGGTTCCAAACCTTTGGTTCATAATTTGAAAGTATTTGGGTGTAAGTCTTTTGCACATGTTCCAAAGAAGAATATGAAGAAATTGGATGCTAAAGCCATTAAATGTATTTTCATTAGGTATTATTCTCAATTCAAAACATACAAACTGTTTGATCCTTCTACTCACAATGTATTTGCGAGTAGAGATGTACCTTTCCATGAGAAGGAAGTAGGAAATCATGACAACAATAGTCATGAGTAATTGCATAGACTTCTTGATGAAGGAGTTAAATAAGAGCAACAACAATCATCACAACAACCACCACAATTACAACAACAACCACCACAACAACAACCACAACCAGAGAGACAATAGAAGAAGCAAGAAGGACTCAATGATATGCATACTTCAAGCAATCAAAATTCATCTAGAGGTGAAGATAGAACTTCACAAAGTGGGGAGGAAGATAATCAATTGAGAATATCTTCACAACAGGTTTGACTCCCTGAGAGGTATAGAGGCTATGCCCTAATGAGTATAATTTCAAATGTCATAGAACCCATGAGTTTTAATGAAGCCAATGAACAGTATGAATGGTGAAATGCAATGGAAGAAGAATATGAATCTATAATGAAAAAACAATACTTGGGAATTGACTGAATTTCCTAAACATAAAAATCCCATTAGATGCAAATGGATATACAAACCCAAGTTTAAATAAGATGGTAGTATAAAAAAACATAAGTCTAGATTGGTGGCAAAGGGGTATTCACAAACATAAGGTATTGATTATGCTGAAACATTTGCACCAATGGCTAAATTGAATACTATCACATTGTTAATTGCTTTAGCTACAAAGTACCATTGGAAGCTACACCAATTAGATGTTAAATCTTCATTTTTAAATAGTGAGTTAAAGGAGGAGGTTTACCTTAATCAACTTGAAGGGTTTGTGGAACATGGGCAATAACACTTAGTGTGTAAGTTACATAAAGCATTGTATGGACTAAAACATGCACCTAGGTCATGGTATGATAAAATATACTCTTTCTTTCTTCAACAAGGTTTTATGAGGAGCAAGAGTGATCCTAATCTGTATACCAAATTTGATGGGTAAGGGTATATCGTATTGATTTCCTTATATGTTTATGATTTAATAATTACAGGAAATGCAAGGAAATCAATTCATGAAATCAAGCAGTAAATGTCACAAGTTTTTGAAATGAAACATCTTGGTGAGTTACATTACTGCCTAGGTCTTGAAGTTTGGAGAAATCCAGGCCAAACTTTTTTTTGTTAGAGTAAGTATGTCAGAGAAGTACTTAAGATATATAAAATGGATCAGTGTAAATCTTTTATTGTTCCCATGCAGCAGAATGTGAAACTTTCTTGTGATGATGGTTTGAAGGAGGTGAATGGCACTATGTATAGACAGATGGTGGGTATTTTGAATAATCTCACCACAAACAGACCTGATATTGCATATTATGTTAGTGTGTTAAGTCATTTTATGGCGAAACCTCAAGAAAGCTGTTGGAATGCAACAAAAGAGGTACTCGGGTATCTAAAAGGAACACTTGATTATGGTATTAAATATACTGATACATCTGATGTTGAGTTGACAGGTTACTTAGATTCTAATTGGGCTGACAATTCAGATGATCGAAGACGAACCACTAGATATGTGTTTGGCACTGGATCTGAGATTGTTTCATGGAGCAGTAAAAATCAACCTACTGTATCTTTGTCTTCTACTGAAGAAGAATATAAATCCTTCCGTGTAGCAACTTCTAAAGTTCTTTGGTTGAGAAGACTTCTGCAATATGTTGGAGAAGAAAAAAAGGAATGTACAATGATCAAATGTGATAATCAAAGTACAATCAAGCTGGCGAATAATCCAATTTATCATGCAAGGACAAAGCATGTTGATGCTTAGTTTCATTTTGTTAGAGAAAAGTTACAGTCTAATGAAATAACTCTTATGTATTGTAATAATTGTGAAAATACTGCTGATATTTTCACTAAGTCTCTTGGAAAGATTAAGTTTGAGCTTTTTAGGGAGATGTTAGGTGTATAAGTCAATCAATTATCCATTAAGGGGGAGACTTGGAAATAATGGAGCAATATTTAGTTACGTAGACAAACTCTACTAGTGTTTAATGTAGATCCTATTTTCCTGTTGTTTGTTGTCACCACCTAAGTAGATTGGATTCCTATATTATGATGTAATCTATCTTCATTGAATAATAGATTGTGACCGCAGTCTCACTTGTGTGGTTTTCTCCTAATTGTAAGTGCAACTCCATCAAACTTTGCATTTAAAAAATAACAACATTCCTTCTAGATCCATTTAGATCTTTGCAATTTAAGAGAAAAACTCCAATGGAGAACAATCTTGTGATCGAGTCTTTCGGGAGAAAACATGACATTCATTTTCAACTCCTCGTTTGGTTTAAGTCCCTCTATCTTCCATTGAAATGACCACATTAAAGGATGCAGTGGAGTTCTTTAGGAAACAACAAACAACTACAAAAATAAATTTAGTATTGTGTAACAAAACCAGTTAGCTACAACAAGAGTTTCAACAATTATTTCAGCAACGGTTTCAAGAACAGTTTCAACAAACAATAAAGAGATTTTATAGAAAATACTCAAGTAAACCACCCCTTCATCATAAACTAAAATCGATACTATGGTCTAACAACAATAAAATAGATTTTTTTTGCATATTCAAATCTGCATAATAAGCTACAACAACAAGACTTACAACAGAACAAGGGAGTTACACCAACAAACTAAAACTTATATTACATCAGTGAAATAACTTCAATGAATCATTCCCTGCAACAGTAAATCAATCCAATACTTTTGTACTAAAACTTAATAGAATGTTACAACAAAACATTGCACAACATAAGAATTTAAATGGAGTTTTCAAAGTGATACAGAAAAAAGAGTATGCATGCTACAACAAAACAAAATCACTTTATTACAACAAAATAAATACTCTCTATCAACATCATTAAATATGAACATTAACATGAGTTTACAAACTCAAATTCAAACATGAACAAAGCATAAAATCCCCCGCTAACACTCTAAAAAATTCTTTGTCTATTTCATCTCATTATTCAAAATCAAGATTACATAGATATATATACTAATGCAATTAGTATTTACATTAAATTAAATTTCCCCTTTATTGTGCCAAAGTTGTAGTTGGCTTTTCAGAACATTGATCATTCATTTCCCCATTCAAACTCGTTGAGTTGTGATTAAAATCAGTGGATGCCCCTTTACTACTTCAATCGATAAAAAATGAAATGGTGTGGCTGTGATAACCCCTCAAACATTGAATGGATAACGTGATCACATATTCACAATTTGATCGGTTGAGATACGTTGTCTTTTGGGTGGTGGAATGATTAATATTCCAACATTCTCCCCCTTAATCATTTCACCAAAAAACAAAACTCTGCAATACTAGATTGTTGTCAAACCAAAAAATGTTATTACAGTTCACAAACCTCAATTTTCTTTCGGTGAATTTCAAACAATTCCTTTGCTAAGTGATTTGTAAACATGTCTGCAAACTGATCTTCAAATCTACAAAACTCTACAAAAATTTCAACATTGTTTATCAACTCTCAAACAAAATGATACTTTGTATCAATATGCTTAGTCTTATTGTGGAAAACATGATTATGTGATAGATCAATGGTTGATTTATTATCACAGAAAATATGAGTTGGTTCTTTTTGTTCATGCAACAACTCATTCATAATCCTTTTCATCTACACGTCGAACATGTAGTTGTTGTTTCTGCAACATACTCTGTCTCAACAGATGATAAAGTCACAGTGGGATGCTTCTTTCACTCCCATGCTACTTCTCCTAATCCAACATTGAACACATATCCTCATGTGCTCTTCATGTCATCTACACAACCTGCAAAATCACCATCACTATATACAATCAACATAAAATATGAATATGATGTGTACAAGACACCATAATTTTTTCTTCGAGCAACACATCTTAGAATCTTGTTTCATGCTTGCCAATGAGTACTCTTCAGAGTCTCCATAAATCTAGAAATCAAATTTACAACAAACATAACATCAGGGCTTGTTGTTGTCAAATACATAAGAATTTCAGCCAGTCTTTTAAATAGAGTCAGATCAACACATGACCCCTCATCATTTTTTCTGAGTTTTGTGCTAGTTCCAATTGGTGTTACAACTGGTTTACAGTTCACCATCCTAAACCTTTTCAATATGTCATTTTCATACTTAGTTTGGCAAATAAAAATACCATCTTCACATTGATTTACTTCAATGCCTAGGAAATATTTCATCATTCCTAAATGAGTGATTTCAAACTTAGTTTTCATGGCTATCTTAAACTCATCTACTCGAAGATTTCTGGTGAAAATCAAAGCATCAACATACAAGCATACAATCAAGAGTTTACCTTTCTAATTTAGGTTTGTATACAAAGTTGGATCACTTGAAATCCCGTTGAATCATTCACCATTCAAGTATTCATTAATCTTGATGTACCATACTCTCAATGCTCGTTTCAATACATACAACGTTTTCTTTAATATATATACCTTCCCTTCTTTTCCATCAATCTCGTATCCTGTAGGTTGTTTCACATAAACCTCTTCTTCCAGAAAACCATTAGAAAATGCAAACTTAACATCCATCTGATACATACATTATTTATGATGAGAAGCAATGGCTAACACCATTCTTACTCTATCAAGACTAGCTACAGGTGAAAAAGTTTAATTATAATCAATAACGGGTTGTTGATTGAACCCCTGAGCTACAAGCCTTTCCTTGTTCTTCTCAACTTCACCTTCAATGTTTAACTTCGTCTTCTAAATCCATTTAACATCAATAAAAATTTTATCTTCACTCAAATATACAAGTTCCCAAGTGTTATGCCTTTCTATGGCATCGATTTCCTCATTCATAGCTTCTACCCAAAATTCTTTATTAATAGCCTCATCAAAATTTACAGGATCATAGGCAATTAATGAAAAATTTGAAACTTGATCTACTTCATCTTTTTCTCATACACTTCTCTTAAAATTCTAGTCTTCTGACCTCTTCTCTATCAATTGTCTAACACTTAACATATTGCATTTCATACCAGTTACATAATAAGCTAAGTCTATTTTTTTTTCATCATTATTAGTATAAACAGAAATCACACTTTTACCATTAACTCTTATCTTATTGTCATTACCCAACTTTACCTCAGACTAAATACTAGTATATAAACTGGAAAATAAGTCTTTATTTCCATTCATTTGATTTCTACATCCACTATCCAAAAACCAATCATCATTTGAACTTTCTCGGGTGATTTTACAAGTTAGAAACACAGGTTTTTGGTCATCCTATGACTCATCTGTCATGTGTGCATACTGCTTCCCAACATATGTTTGCGTCTTCCAACACTTGTTAGCATAATGTCTAAATTTCTTACAATAATACTATTGTACTTTAGATTTATCATACCTGCTTCCAAGATTTGTTGCAACTCCCCCTTACACTAGGAGGATTATGTTGAGTTTTCTCCTCATATTCTGAATCATTTTTTCTATCCCTTTGACCAACAAGT
>ML782062.1:1448511-1518567 GCA_009831015.1 Picea engelmannii | reverse complement strand
TAGTTTTAATTTTATTCATTAAAATAGCTTCTTCATAGAGTTTATATGGCATAAGAAAGCCCATCGAAGGTGAAACCCTAAGTTTATGGGAATGGATCTTTCAAAAATGGAATTGCTAGGGCACAAGAACGCCCATCGAAGGTGAAATCCTAAGCTTATGGGAATGGGTCTTTCGAAAAAGGAATTGTTAAGATAGCTTGTAAGGGTGAAAATTAAATCTCTTAATATAATATGGATCAGTAAACAAAATCCTAAACATTATCTGTTATCGTTGGTCTTCCTGATACAAACAGTGAAAATTCATGATTACTAAGAACATTTTTTTATGCAAGGCATTTAACATTAGTAATTTTAACTATTTTCATTAACATAACTTCTTAATAGAGTTGGTATGGCATAAGGATGTTGATATAGAATACCATATTTTTATAGATATGAATCATTCACAACCAACCATCATTGTGAAATTGTTTTGAAAATAAAATCCAAACACCTCCTTGACATGAATGATTCAGAACAAACGAATAATAATAATAATAATAATAATAATAATAATAATAATAATAATAATAATAATAATAATAATTATTATTATTATTATTATTATTAAATAAAACCCTAAAATTCATTAACACAAATTATTAACCAAAAACATAAACATCATCGATTATACTTAAACAATCTAGCACAATCTTAACCAAAAGAGCCATAAAGCCAAAAACATAAACATCACCGATTATACTTAAACAATCTAACACAATCTTAACCAGAAGAGCCATAAAGGATATTGAACACAATCTAACATTATATTAGATAGCTAGAAGTTCTTTGGTGCGTACCACCGGCAACTTAGTGGGTTTAAGGTGTCTAAAGTAGGTTTATTAATTATGGTGAGCTTGGAGCTTTTGGTTTATGGCACTTGTTCTCTGATTTTGAAAGAATATGTAGGCCCCATCACTCTCCACCTACAAAATTGTATGGTTTTGTGGCTGAGGGAAATATTTAGTTTGGACTTGTAGCTACTTTCTAGTGTATCGTTAGTTCTCTTTGCATGGAACGTTACCCTTTTGTTGTGAATTGAAGGTTTGGAGTTCTTTTTGGTTGGTTTCATTTGTTTTAAGATTTGAAAATGCATATCACATTTTCATTTAATAAAGTATTTTCCTTTGCATGCTTTTGTTGCGGAATCAAAGTTTTGTTAAGAGGGAGGTATTTAAATGATTTTAAAATGAAAATATAATGTTGAAAGATTGTCAAACTAATATTTATAATAATTTTTATTTTTCGTGATTTTTTGGTCATGTCAAAATTTTGTTTTCCCTCGGAGAGCATATGGAGTGATTTTAAAATGCAAATACAGTTTCGGAGGCCTAGTATACCTATGTTTATAGATGTGTTTGTCCTTTCATGAATAGGATAGAACATTCCTTTAAATAGGATACTTTTGAGTTGATTTCATTCACAATAGAGTGTTTGGTTGGATCATTTTCTAGTTGGTTGGATCATTTTCTAGCTATCTCAAAATTTTTCTTGCAAGATGGCATTTTTCCATTAATTTTAAGAAAAAAACAAGAATAACATTTTCTTCATATATTATAGGATTATTGAACTTTCATGGAATTGGTGGTGTTCTCTTTATCTCTCTATTTGAATTAGACTCTTCATCACTATACTTAGTCTATCTTTTAAACTTGTTGATATGACTCTTTCAAATCTTTGCAAGTGTCACTCTTTTGCTTGAAGCTTATTTAACTTTATATCACTAAGAGTCACTTGCTATATAACCTCAACATTCAAATTATTATGGATAGACTTAGTATCATATCATAGTAGTTAGATCTCTACTACAATAATAACTTTGTCCAAAAGTGTTGTTCTTTTGGAGACTTGTGCTTCTACTTGTTTTTATGCCTTCAAAATATGAGGTTTTCAACTTGTTTTTTTATGCCTTCAAAATATGAGTAACATAGTACTTTTGTTATATGACTTAGGAAATTAGATAGATAGTGTTAAGGATAATTAGTAAATTAGGAATCTAAGTGTTGTTGTTATTTGTTCCTAATTTTTTTTTTCAAGGAATGTACTATATAGGGAAAACATTGTTGTCCAATGAATGCTAGTTCTAGAATAATCTTTTCAACATTGTTGTTCTTTAGATTTTTCATCTCGACATTTGTTTTTTCTATTGTATTCATGGGTGTTTTGGAATAGATTTAGAATCAAGTTTTTCTTATTGATTTTAGTTTTTCTACATGGAGACAAATTATTTTAATTTCAAGGTTGAAATTCATTCAAATTAATACTTATTCAAATATCTAAGAGACAACCATATATGAATATAAATGGTGCACTCTTATGGTCACTCTTGCAAGTGGAATGTGGACTTGTTTTCAAAACTCCATGCACTATATACACAAAAATAGTTATATTTATTATAGGGTGCTCGCACAATGTTGATGATAAAAAAAGTAGCAATGGGGTGCACAAGAACGCACATGTATGCATTCTCACAAACACACATGATTCATAATCCTATAGCCTTGGTGTTTTGGGAACATTCAGGGACACTTGTCAACAAATATTTTTTAAGAACATGTGCAAGTTGCTAAGCAAGAGTGTGCATCCACTTTAGAAAGATCACATGAACATGCATGTTCCTAAGCAAGAGCATGCAACATTCATGTGACAATGTTAAGGGCCACAAGACCTATAGCTAGTGCTAAAAAAAACATTCATTTAGGGCCACAAAACCACAAATAAAACTTATGCCCTAAATGAATGTTCTAGCCATATAGGGCCAAAATGGTACCTGTATACTTACATAGAGGAAAATGATTCCCTTGACAGGTCATTTGTGGTGGTTCATGGTGTCATTCTTGGCCCAAAAATCCTAAAAGATTCCTTTAGGTAATAAATAATTGGTTTGATACCATATATAGGGTCTAGATACCCACACATAATATTCAAAACCTGATAATGTTGACTATCCCAATTAGGAAACCAAGGATTCCATCGAAAGGTCATTTGTGGTAGTTCAACATTCTATCATCCATAGAATCCTAAAAGATTCCTTTAGGAAATCATTCTAGGGCTTCCTCTATCGATCATGTCGAAACATCCAACACCCATACCTAATGCTCAAAATCTCCTAATGATGCCAATATTCCCACTGGAAGGCCAACGAACCACTCGAATGGTCATTTATGGTGGTTTGAGGTGTCATTCATGACCGTTGAGCTCTAGAAGCTACCTAGAGGTTGGGTGTGGTGGTTTGAGGCATCATGTTTGGCCCTAGATGCCTACAATATTTTTATTTTGGGTAAGTCTTAGGTTATCCCCCTCGACCATATCAGGGCCTTTAGACCCATAATGATGGAAACCTTGTGAGGGAACTAACATTGTTTCTTAGAGGCTAAAGATACCCTCCAAAGGTCATGTGTGGTGGTTTGAGGGATTTTTTCTCGCTCTAGATGCCTCAAATCTTCCTTTAGAACCTAAGTCATGTCCTTCTTCCCTATATTATTTCTAGGACCCCAAGACACATACCTACTACCCAAAACCACCTAGCTGCACCAACATCCCCAACCATAGGTTACTATACCCTATGAAGTCCATGTGTAATTATTTGAGCTATCCATCTTCGCCCTATATGGCTAGAACATTCATTTAGGGCATAAGTTTCATATTTCCTCTTGTGACCATGACTAGAGTTTAAGACCCATAATTAGTGATACAAATTTCTAATGGTACCTATACACCTAGTTAGAGGTAAAGGATGGCCTGAAGAGGTCATTTGTGGTGGTTATTCCTTTAGGTCCTAACTCTTGGGTTTATTCCCCTCATCCTATTTGGGGTATAAATACTCATAATTAATGTTCAAAACCTCATAATTATCACTATTTCCATTTAGAAACCAAGGTTACCTTCGAAAGGTCCTTTGTGGTAGTTCAACATGTTGTTATTAGCCCTAGATTCCTAGAAGCTTATTTTAGGACCTAAGTCATGAGTTTTCTATATTGATCATGTACAAGGATTAAAGACACATAATCAGTGCTCAAAATATTCTAAGGATGCCCATATCCCCACTTGAAGGCTGGAGATCCCCTTGAGAGGTAATCTATGGTGGTTTGAGGTGTCATTCATTAACCTTGAGCCCTAGAAACTACCTACAACCTTGATAGAGTCTATAAATTTTTATCACTTTAACCATGTTTAAAATAAGTTATACACCGCACTCTACACTAGTACAAACTAAGATCTAAATATAAAAAAATATTTTTTTTTTTATAATGTTAATACCCCCATAATCTGCATTAATGCACATCATAAATTTTGAAGAGATGATCATGCGGTAGAACAATGTGTTCTTTGCAATTCTACATTTTTTTTAATGAAATTCAATCGTTAAGGTACTCAACACCTACACTAATGAAACATATGCATTATATTTTGTATGAAAAATAAGATACCACTATTTAAAAACTCAAATTCACATAGTCATACACAAATTCTATAAACAAAAATTATGTATTCATAAAGCTAATTCGATTTCATATATTTTATATTTTTACACAATATTCAAATTCAATGTGAAAGTACCTAGAAGCATCCTTCCACTTTAACAAATTGTTGTTTTTTCATGTTTCATCATTAGTTTTCACCCCCTCTCTACATTACCCAAGGAAAAGGTTCCCTTGTCTAGGGAAAGGGAGACAACTTCCTTGAATGACATTTCTATATGAACAAAACTCACTACTATACCAGAATTGTCTAATAGAACTTGTTGAACTTGATGTTCTAACCTTCATGAACATTCATACCTTAGGCTTGATCCCTAACACCTAAAATAAAAGATGGCATAGTGCTCTAACCCCATGAGCTATCAGTGAGTGAGTCTAGAGTGAGAATCCTATACTAGTTGTAAACCAGGTACCAAATACTCTTGGAAGACTCTTGAGCCACTCCCCCCACTTGAATTGAATCCCAAAAAATGTGGTGGATGATAAATGGGCTCACTAGCCTATATCTGTGTTCCGACCTCCTTTGACACTCTGCTAGAACCAATTGAAGACCCATTGTTGTTGCCTTGTGTCACCGATGTTGCAACACATGTAACCTATACCCCAAGACACTACCAATGTTGTCTTTTGATGTGGGCAGTCACGGTTGGGGTGTTCCTAAACTTGATAGGAAAAACAAAACAAGCATTTAGAAAATTCAGATAACACACTTTTTTCTAATGAACCCCATCCACTGTCACACTGAACTAAAATGAGGTAATTTCTTCTTTAGATCAATTTCTACAAAAACCCTAGGGATTTCTTGAAATGAATTGCATCATCCACATGGGATCAACACTTTCCCAAACATATTGCCAAACAGGTTTACAAAAGGATGTAGGTTAGGAAGAAGAGAAGGAAAATCCAACGACAAGATATTGGAATTGTCTTTGATCCTCTAAATTAAAATATTCTCTCCATGAATGGATATAGGCCATAGAACCCACAATGTTTCATGTACCATATTGCTACACTTGCCTCTCTGCTAATTTAGAATAAAATAAGAAGCAAATATATTTGAAACTCAATGTCTGATGAGAGTTCAATGACACCTCTTTCACTTTCGAGTTTAGTGAACACCATTTATTAAATGTTGCTTCATATGTCATTGAATGGAGAAAGTACAGGATCAATACCCTGAGCTCAATATTTTTTCACCTTTTAAATACTCCTTGTTGTTGGATGAAAAGCAGTTAAATTTGCTTCTCTGATGGTCATGACAAGCTTTGGGTTTAGACTAATTGTTCTCTTGAATATATGTAGGAGTTTTGATATACTCAACTTCATCTTTCAATCAATGAAGAAAGTAGAGGATCACTCTATTGAGCTAGATATTTTGTCACCCTTTAAGTACTCATTGTTGCTGGATGAAAAGCAATTAAAGTTGCTTCCCCGATTGTCATGACAAGCTTGGGGTTTAGAATGACTGTTCTCTTGAATTTTGGTAGGAGCTACGCCAAAATAAACTGCATCCACATTTTTAGAAATTGGCATTGGATGAATTAATACTAACACTAACTCAAGCTCCATCGATCTAGGTCTCTTAGGTGGCTTCAATCATCTGAAACTATGTATCTGCACTCAGACCACCACCGATTCCTTCTTTGCAGCTCCAAAATATGAGAAATTACTAGAGGGAAAACGATGCCACACTCTTCCTATGATTTGGGAGCCAAGTATGGAACACTTGGAAATAATGGAGAAAGAGTTAGTTAGGTAGACAAACTCTACTAGTGTTTAATGTAGATCCTATTTTCCTGTTGTTTGTTGTAACCGCCTAAGTAGATTGGATTCCTATATTATGATGTAATCTATATTCATTGAATAATAGATTGTGAGCATAGTCTCACCTGTGTGGTTTTCTCCTAATTCTAAGTTGGTATCAGAGTTGTTGAGGTGATATCCATGGTGCAATATCTCGAATTGAAAATTGATTGAGAAGAAAGATCATCGGTGCTCCCTATACAGTGTTAGAGGCATGTCGATTCTCTCACACTTATAAAAGAAAATATTTCGGATCCCTCATGCACCCGGTGTATGCATGTAAGAGCGCTAGGGCACTAGCACTCCCCCTTTCACATTCAAGGAGCACTTCCAGCTCTGACTAGCGCTCCACCTTCCATACTGTAGGAGCGCTAGCGCTCCCCTTCGTGAGTCCAATGAGAGACGACTTTCTGTGTGGTAAATCGATGGTCAAGCAAGGATTTTGTGTAGTTATGATGCTGCATAAATTGAATTGTGTGGGTGGATGTCATTATTGATGGTGCATTGAAGGGATGTTGAGATCGTGGTTGTTCAATGCAGGAGTTGACAATTGATTTGAATTGTAAAAGGGGCATAAACATAGTTGTTAAGCATTGGAAAGTGTAAATCACCCATTATATGATCGTTGAAGAGGAAATAGCCCTTGAATGTGAACTTCAATTCCCAAGAAGGAAAATACCCATTTGGAGTTGTGTTGGAGCTGGATTGGAACACAGATGTTGATGCTAAATCATTAACGTTGCAAGAGTAGTTCACAGATCATGAGAGCGGCTGGATGATCAACAAACTCATCTTGCCAAGGTAGAGACAGATCAGTGGATTCAAAGGAAAAGCGATAGACTGCTTAGAACATGAGAAAATTGATGAAAGTTTGATATTCTTGGTGATTCACCACCTTCAGGATTGAAGTGTGTTTGGTGATACAAGGATCCATTGTCTGGTTGGAAGAGAAGACACTTGCATAGATGGAAAATCTGCTGGAAGAGACCTACCTCAATGAAGCCAATAAATTAGATGGCTCAAATTTCATCAATTGCAAATTCAAAATGCAGACCTTGATGGAAGGTAATGGTGTATGGAAGATTTCAAAGGGAGATGAAGTGAAATCCAATGCAGATGGAGGTGCGACAACAACACAGATCCAAGATTGGGATAAGCGCGAGAACAAGGCCAAGGTATTGTTGCCTATGTCTGTTAAATATAGCATAATTCCAAATATTAGAGAAGCTAAAACTTCTACTGAAACGTGGATAGCGCTTAAATATTTATATGAAACTAGCAACACAAATCATATTCTTTTCCTGAAAACTAAATTGCTAGGAAGTATGATGGATGGAAATGAATCTATTAGTTCATTTTTGGGTCGCATTAAAGAGGTGAAAGACAAGCTAGGAAATATAGGGGAAATAGTTTCCATCACTGATCTTGTCACAATTACCTTAAATGGTATGCTAGAAGACTATCAGATGTTCGTAACATGTCTCGCAGCAAGGGATAAACCTCCTACTTTTGAAGAATTGATAGGTATTTTGCTGCAATAGGAAGAGAGGCACATGAATTTGAAGCCTCATAATTCAGACTTGGCACTATGGTCAAATAAGAGATCCCCGAGAAGGAGATCAGGAGAAAGAGGCAAAGGAGGTAGTTCATCACAGAGAAGACAATCTCCAAGGCCGAATCAAGGTATGCCATCTAACAAGAATGAGTCAAAGAGTTGTTTTTAGTGTGGTCAACCTGAACATCTTATTAGAGACTGTCATAAGAAAAAGAGTGATGAGGCTAGGAATAAACCTAGAAAACATTCAGGTCATTATGAAAAAGAATCTTCAAAACATGATCTCATATTGTTTATTTCTAGTGATGATATTGATGAACCCACGAATTTTGATTCACTAGATATTAGAATGTTTGTGTCTAATGTTTATTTGTCCACTGAAACCGATGATGTTGATGCCTAGTTTGTGGATTTTGGAGCATCAGTACATATGACACGTAATAAGAAGTGGTATACTAATTTTAAAGAAACACAGAATAGTGCCCGCATATATCTTAGAGATGACCATGCTCATCAGATCAAGGGATACAGATATATTCCAGTAACATTGACGAATGTCATTGTTCTTCACATTCACAATGTTGTGTATGTGCTTGAGATAAAGAAAAAAATGATCTTTGTTTCCACCATTACAGATCAAAACTTGAAGGTTTAATTCTTCGAGAATTATTGCATATTGAAGGATCTGTTGGACCAATACATAACTGTTGCAACGAGAGTCAAAACAGGAGGACTATACAAGCTTGATGTTACCAGCAAAGAACATCATGCACTGAATTCTGCAACTATGCCAACAGAGAGCCTTTGGCATCAAAGGTATGGCCACATCAATCATCATGATTTATTGTTATTACAGAAACATAATATGGTTGAAGGACTTCCCATGTTAAAGAATGAGAATGTTGCTTGTGAAGGATGTGCGTTAGGAAAGATGCACAGAGATGAATTCCCCTCTAATCCTGATAGGAAAAAGAGAGATGTGTTAGATCTTGTACATACTGATGTTTGCGGACCTATGCAGACTAGGTGTTTAGGAGGTGCATTTTGCTTATTGTTATTTATTGATTATTGCACGAGATACACATGGGTTTGTTTCCTAAGAAGAAAAAGTGATGTTTTTTAGTACTTTAAGGAATTCAAAACCATGGTGGAAAAGTAGACAGGAAAATCCATCAAAATCCTTCATTCAGATCAAGGGGGAGAGTATAAATCAGGGGACTTCATCAAATATTACAAATATCATGGAATAGTACAACATTTTACATTACCCCACACTCCACTGTAGAACATAGTGGCTGAAAGGAAAAACAGAACTCTGATAGAGTGTTCACGCAGTATGATGAAGGGTAAGAATCCGTCGAATACATTTTGGGTTGACGCCATAAATACTGTAGTTTATTTAAAGAACAGAAGTCCAACAATGTGTCTTGATAATATTACTCCTTTCGAAGCCTTGTATGGTTCCAAACCTTTGGTTCATAATTTGAAAGTATTTGGGTGTAAGTCTTTTGCACATGTTCCAAAGAAGAATATGAAGAAATTGGATGCTAAAGCCATTAAATGTATTTTCATTAGGTATTATTCTCAATTCAAAACATACAAACTGTTTGATCCTTCTACTCACAATGTATTTGCGAGTAGAGATGTACCTTTCCATGAGAAGGAAGTAGGAAATCATGACAACAATAGTCATGAGTAATTGCATAGACTTCTTGATGAAGGAGTTAAATAAGAGCAACAACAATCATCACAACAACCACCACAATTACAACAACAACCACCACAACAACAACCACAACCAGAGAGACAATAGAAGAAGCAAGAAGGACTCAATGATATGCATACTTCAAGCAATCAAAATTCATCTAGAGGTGAAGATAGAACTTCACAAAGTGGGGAGGAAGATAATCAATTGAGAATATCTTCACAACAGGTTTGACTCCCTGAGAGGTATAGAGGCTATGCCCTAATGAGTATAATTTCAAATGTCATAGAACCCATGAGTTTTAATGAAGCCAATGAACAGTATGAATGGTGAAATGCAATGGAAGAAGAATATGAATCTATAATGAAAAAACAATACTTGGGAATTGACTGAATTTCCTAAACATAAAAATCCCATTAGATGCAAATGGATATACAAACCCAAGTTTAAATAAGATGGTAGTATAAAAAAACATAAGTCTAGATTGGTGGCAAAGGGGTATTCACAAACATAAGGTATTGATTATGCTGAAACATTTGCACCAATGGCTAAATTGAATACTATCACATTGTTAATTGCTTTAGCTACAAAGTACCATTGGAAGCTACACCAATTAGATGTTAAATCTTCATTTTTAAATAGTGAGTTAAAGGAGGAGGTTTACCTTAATCAACTTGAAGGGTTTGTGGAACATGGGCAATAACACTTAGTGTGTAAGTTACATAAAGCATTGTATGGACTAAAACATGCACCTAGGTCATGGTATGATAAAATATACTCTTTCTTTCTTCAACAAGGTTTTATGAGGAGCAAGAGTGATCCTAATCTGTATACCAAATTTGATGGGTAAGGGTATATCGTATTGATTTCCTTATATGTTTATGATTTAATAATTACAGGAAATGCAAGGAAATCAATTCATGAAATCAAGCAGTAAATGTCACAAGTTTTTGAAATGAAACATCTTGGTGAGTTACATTACTGCCTAGGTCTTGAAGTTTGGAGAAATCCAGGCCAAACTTTTTTTTGTTAGAGTAAGTATGTCAGAGAAGTACTTAAGATATATAAAATGGATCAGTGTAAATCTTTTATTGTTCCCATGCAGCAGAATGTGAAACTTTCTTGTGATGATGGTTTGAAGGAGGTGAATGGCACTATGTATAGACAGATGGTGGGTATTTTGAATAATCTCACCACAAACAGACCTGATATTGCATATTATGTTAGTGTGTTAAGTCATTTTATGGCGAAACCTCAAGAAAGCTGTTGGAATGCAACAAAAGAGGTACTCGGGTATCTAAAAGGAACACTTGATTATGGTATTAAATATACTGATACATCTGATGTTGAGTTGACAGGTTACTTAGATTCTAATTGGGCTGACAATTCAGATGATCGAAGACGAACCACTAGATATGTGTTTGGCACTGGATCTGAGATTGTTTCATGGAGCAGTAAAAATCAACCTACTGTATCTTTGTCTTCTACTGAAGAAGAATATAAATCCTTCCGTGTAGCAACTTCTAAAGTTCTTTGGTTGAGAAGACTTCTGCAATATGTTGGAGAAGAAAAAAAGGAATGTACAATGATCAAATGTGATAATCAAAGTACAATCAAGCTGGCGAATAATCCAATTTATCATGCAAGGACAAAGCATGTTGATGCTTAGTTTCATTTTGTTAGAGAAAAGTTACAGTCTAATGAAATAACTCTTATGTATTGTAATAATTGTGAAAATACTGCTGATATTTTCACTAAGTCTCTTGGAAAGATTAAGTTTGAGCTTTTTAGGGAGATGTTAGGTGTATAAGTCAATCAATTATCCATTAAGGGGGAGACTTGGAAATAATGGAGCAATATTTAGTTACGTAGACAAACTCTACTAGTGTTTAATGTAGATCCTATTTTCCTGTTGTTTGTTGTCACCACCTAAGTAGATTGGATTCCTATATTATGATGTAATCTATCTTCATTGAATAATAGATTGTGACCGCAGTCTCACTTGTGTGGTTTTCTCCTAATTGTAAGTGCAACTCCATCAAACTTTGCATTTAAAAAATAACAACATTCCTTCTAGATCCATTTAGATCTTTGCAATTTAAGAGAAAAACTCCAATGGAGAACAATCTTGTGATCGAGTCTTTCGGGAGAAAACATGACATTCATTTTCAACTCCTCGTTTGGTTTAAGTCCCTCTATCTTCCATTGAAATGACCACATTAAAGGATGCAGTGGAGTTCTTTAGGAAACAACAAACAACTACAAAAATAAATTTAGTATTGTGTAACAAAACCAGTTAGCTACAACAAGAGTTTCAACAATTATTTCAGCAACGGTTTCAAGAACAGTTTCAACAAACAATAAAGAGATTTTATAGAAAATACTCAAGTAAACCACCCCTTCATCATAAACTAAAATCGATACTATGGTCTAACAACAATAAAATAGATTTTTTTTGCATATTCAAATCTGCATAATAAGCTACAACAACAAGACTTACAACAGAACAAGGGAGTTACACCAACAAACTAAAACTTATATTACATCAGTGAAATAACTTCAATGAATCATTCCCTGCAACAGTAAATCAATCCAATACTTTTGTACTAAAACTTAATAGAATGTTACAACAAAACATTGCACAACATAAGAATTTAAATGGAGTTTTCAAAGTGATACAGAAAAAAGAGTATGCATGCTACAACAAAACAAAATCACTTTATTACAACAAAATAAATACTCTCTATCAACATCATTAAATATGAACATTAACATGAGTTTACAAACTCAAATTCAAACATGAACAAAGCATAAAATCCCCCGCTAACACTCTAAAAAATTCTTTGTCTATTTCATCTCATTATTCAAAATCAAGATTACATAGATATATATACTAATGCAATTAGTATTTACATTAAATTAAATTTCCCCTTTATTGTGCCAAAGTTGTAGTTGGCTTTTCAGAACATTGATCATTCATTTCCCCATTCAAACTCGTTGAGTTGTGATTAAAATCAGTGGATGCCCCTTTACTACTTCAATCGATAAAAAATGAAATGGTGTGGCTGTGATAACCCCTCAAACATTGAATGGATAACGTGATCACATATTCACAATTTGATCGGTTGAGATACGTTGTCTTTTGGGTGGTGGAATGATTAATATTCCAACATTCTCCCCCTTAATCATTTCACCAAAAAACAAAACTCTGCAATACTAGATTGTTGTCAAACCAAAAAATGTTATTACAGTTCACAAACCTCAATTTTCTTTCGGTGAATTTCAAACAATTCCTTTGCTAAGTGATTTGTAAACATGTCTGCAAACTGATCTTCAAATCTACAAAACTCTACAAAAATTTCAACATTGTTTATCAACTCTCAAACAAAATGATACTTTGTATCAATATGCTTAGTCTTATTGTGGAAAACATGATTATGTGATAGATCAATGGTTGATTTATTATCACAGAAAATATGAGTTGGTTCTTTTTGTTCATGCAACAACTCATTCATAATCCTTTTCATCTACACGTCGAACATGTAGTTGTTGTTTCTGCAACATACTCTGTCTCAACAGATGATAAAGTCACAGTGGGATGCTTCTTTCACTCCCATGCTACTTCTCCTAATCCAACATTGAACACATATCCTCATGTGCTCTTCATGTCATCTACACAACCTGCAAAATCACCATCACTATATACAATCAACATAAAATATGAATATGATGTGTACAAGACACCATAATTTTTTCTTCGAGCAACACATCTTAGAATCTTGTTTCATGCTTGCCAATGAGTACTCTTCAGAGTCTCCATAAATCTAGAAATCAAATTTACAACAAACATAACATCAGGGCTTGTTGTTGTCAAATACATAAGAATTTCAGCCAGTCTTTTAAATAGAGTCAGATCAACACATGACCCCTCATCATTTTTTCTGAGTTTTGTGCTAGTTCCAATTGGTGTTACAACTGGTTTACAGTTCACCATCCTAAACCTTTTCAATATGTCATTTTCATACTTAGTTTGGCAAATAAAAATACCATCTTCACATTGATTTACTTCAATGCCTAGGAAATATTTCATCATTCCTAAATGAGTGATTTCAAACTTAGTTTTCATGGCTATCTTAAACTCATCTACTCGAAGATTTCTGGTGAAAATCAAAGCATCAACATACAAGCATACAATCAAGAGTTTACCTTTCTAATTTAGGTTTGTATACAAAGTTGGATCACTTGAAATCCCGTTGAATCATTCACCATTCAAGTATTCATTAATCTTGATGTACCATACTCTCAATGCTCGTTTCAATACATACAACGTTTTCTTTAATATATATACCTTCCCTTCTTTTCCATCAATCTCGTATCCTGTAGGTTGTTTCACATAAACCTCTTCTTCCAGAAAACCATTAGAAAATGCAAACTTAACATCCATCTGATACATACATTATTTATGATGAGAAGCAATGGCTAACACCATTCTTACTCTATCAAGACTAGCTACAGGTGAAAAAGTTTAATTATAATCAATAACGGGTTGTTGATTGAACCCCTGAGCTACAAGCCTTTCCTTGTTCTTCTCAACTTCACCTTCAATGTTTAACTTCGTCTTCTAAATCCATTTAACATCAATAAAAATTTTATCTTCACTCAAATATACAAGTTCCCAAGTGTTATGCCTTTCTATGGCATCGATTTCCTCATTCATAGCTTCTACCCAAAATTCTTTATTAATAGCCTCATCAAAATTTACAGGATCATAGGCAATTAATGAAAAATTTGAAACTTGATCTACTTCATCTTTTTCTCATACACTTCTCTTAAAATTCTAGTCTTCTGACCTCTTCTCTATCAATTGTCTAACACTTAACATATTGCATTTCATACCAGTTACATAATAAGCTAAGTCTATTTTTTTTTCATCATTATTAGTATAAACAGAAATCACACTTTTACCATTAACTCTTATCTTATTGTCATTACCCAACTTTACCTCAGACTAAATACTAGTATATAAACTGGAAAATAAGTCTTTATTTCCATTCATTTGATTTCTACATCCACTATCCAAAAACCAATCATCATTTGAACTTTCTCGGGTGATTTTACAAGTTAGAAACACAGGTTTTTGGTCATCCTATGACTCATCTGTCATGTGTGCATACTGCTTCCCAACATATGTTTGCGTCTTCCAACACTTGTTAGCATAATGTCTAAATTTCTTACAATAATACTATTGTACTTTAGATTTATCATACCTGCTTCCAAGATTTGTTGCAACTCCCCCTTACACTAGGAGGATTATGTTGAGTTTTCTCCTCATATTCTGAATCATTTTTTCTATCCCTTTGACCAACAAGTCGACCTCCTCTTCCTCTACTGCTAGACCTTTCTCTACCTCTGCCTCTAGTAACATGCAGCTCGGATTTGAAGGCATTCTCTAATGGATTATCATATCTAGAAATCTTGGATTCATGAGCAATCATAGAACCAATTAATTCATCAATATGCATTAGACTAATATCTTTAAATTCTTCTATGGGTACAACTACGGATTCAAATTTCTATGAAAAATATCTAAGAACTTTCTCAATTACTCTTTTGTTTGATAGGTTTTAACAATATTGCCTTAGTTGATTCACAACATTCATGACTTGAGTCATGAAACTACACAACATTCATGACTTGAGTCACAAAACTATCAACTGACTCAATGTCCTTCATCTTTAGATTTTCAAAGTCCCTTCTGAAATTTTGAACCTTAACAATCTTCACTTTGGATACACCTTGATAGTTGGTTTCAAGAGTTTTCCAAGCTTGGTTTGAAGAAACAACACTTGACACCTTCGTAAATATAATTTCATTTAGGCCTTGTTGAATAAGACGAAGGGATTTGTTGTCCTTTTTGTTCTCCTTCAACAAAGCTCGCTCAACATTTGTTAGATCCATTTTTGTTGCTTGGTCAACAAGATTTGGATAACCATTTGTAACAAAATCCCAAAGATCTCGAGAACGCAAAATTATTCTCATTCTGGTAAAAAAAGAATCATAGTTCTTTTCATTCAAAGTTGGAATCTGTGATTGAGTCAAACTGCTATTTGTATCCATTTCAGATCAGATTCCAAATCATTGTACTCAGTTAAAACAAAGATTATAAATATTACTTTCTCTCATACCGCAATGAAGGATGCATGGGAATGCTTCAGGAAACAACAAACAATGACAACAATAATTTCAACACTGCAACAATAATTTCAACACTGTGTAACAACAGGAGTAAGCTACAACAACAATTTCAACAATTGTTTCAACAAACAATAAAGAGCTATATTTATAGCAAAGACTTAAGTAAACAACCCATGCATCATAAACTAAAATAGATACTATGTTCTAACAGCAATAAAATAGATTTGTTCTGCATATTCTAATTTGCATAATAAGCTACAATAAAGAGAGTTACAACAGAACATGGGAGTTACACCAACAAACTAAAACTAAGATTACAACAATGAAATAGCTTCAATGAATTATTTCTTGCAACAGTAAATCAACTCAATACTTATGTATTAAAACTCAATAGCATGTTACAACAAAACATGCTATTGTTATTTGTTATGCATATTCTAATTTGCATAATAAGCTACAATAAAGAGAGTTACATCATAACATGGGAGTTACACCAACAAACTAAAACTAAGATTACAACAATGAAATAGCTTCAATGAATTATTTCTTGCAACAGTAAATCAACTCAATACTTATGTACTAAAACTCAATAGCATGTTACAACAAAACATTGCACAGCATAATAATTTAAATGGAGTTTTCAAAATAATACAAAAAACAAAATAGGCATGCTACAACAAGAAAAAATTACTCTATTACTGCAAAATAAATACTTTGTATCACTATCAATAAATCTGAACATTAACATGAATTTACAAACTCAAATTCAAACATGAATAGAGCATAAAATCCCTCATTTACACTCCAAAAAATTCTCTTCTATTTCATCTCATTATTCAAAATCATGATTACATAGATATACATATTGATGCAATTAGTGGTTTACATTAAATTAACTTGCCCCTTCTCTATGCCTAGCTCGTATTTAGCTTTTCAGAGCATTGATGATTAGTGGATGCCCCCTTGCTATTTCAATTGGTCAAAAATGAAAATGTGTGGCCGTGATAACCCTTCAAACATTGAGTGGATAAGTCGGTCACCTATTCACAATTTGATTGGCTGACATACATTGTCTTTTGGGCGGTGGAATGATTAATCTTCCAACACACATCAAGAGATCATGCAGACCTTGTCCATGAAAAATTAGGTGGACCATGGCCGATAACCATCTCCCAACGATCTTTATGGCCGTGGGTCTTTGTATGAAACACTTGAACTTTGAAGTCTGGAACCCTAAAATTCCCTCCTAAGCCCTTCGCCTTCCCAAAAACGCTACGCTCAATCTAGAGAAACATATACATTGGGTAGTGTTTTGATGAAACTTGTATAAATTTGTAATGGGTTTTAAGAAATGTTGTGTATGAAACTTAAAATACTCAACTAGTCAAATTAATATCATATAGCTAAGTAGTAAAACCAATATCATACTATTTCTTTAAAATCATGCCATTCATCTATAAATTTTCAACATCTTCAACCTCCTAGCTGAGGCTACGAAGGTTTTACAAGTAGGCTTTGGAGGTCCAGCATCCTAATGGCCTATAGCCAATGTCTCATTTGTCCATGTTCCTCAGCTATGACAGAAATACACTAAGGTATTGAAGAGATTGGGCAAGCAGTTGGAATTATTTTGGCGGTTATAATCCTCGAAACTCGCCAATCTGTATCGATGAACCCTGCGAAGTGGCATAAACGCCGTATATGGTTGAATAACAGCCTCGTGCTACATAAGGACTCTAATGCATCGTGCCCTGAATGACCGAGGATGCCATTAGAAAATAGAAATTCAGTTTTAAAAAGAAAAATTCTAATTATTTAAAAAAATTAATTTAACTGTTCTTATTTTCCGCGAAAAAAGAAATCAGTAGCTATTAATCCAATCTACCTTTTAAAATATTTTCTAAATTCATTTTCGGAGTGGGTAGGGCATGATTTCTACCTGCTGGCAATGGCCGACAAGAGTTCGAAATTCAGGAATTAAAGAGGTTAAAGATAACTGGGCAGTTATGTCATATCAGGCTTATCAGAACGCATGCTTCACTAGAATTCGACATTCCATTGCATAATTTGCATTGCCTGAGCTGTAGGTATTTCTTCCATATTTTTAAAGCATTTATTCAATGGCCTACACTGGAAATCTCAAGCAAGCGAATGATGCAAGTTTCAAATCTTATCAGAGATGGTTACCAAATTTTATCATGAATGCCAAGTCGTGTTGTAGCCACGCTCCAATGGTTCATGACCAACTCAAACAACAACACCATGTATAAGCAATGCTTATGCTTTGAAACAATTTTCTCTAGATTAAACCAAGACTAATCTGTAGTCAAATGTGATAAATTGTGAAGCAAGAAATGCAGAGAGAAAGAATAGGACAGAAAACAGTGTATTAGAATATAAGAAGAAGAGTACAAAACGAGTACATGAAGAAGATCTGAAGTAGTAAGTCCTATGCAAAGGGAAATAGCTGAGCTAAATAGGCTCAAGCAAAACAAGAATATAAAGTACAGCTGGCCAGGACAGCTGGCAGTGTACAGTCAGCTTGTTGAGGTTACACTATATTTAACACTCCCTCTTAAACTCAACAATTACAAACATTAGCACTGATTATGCTTAAGTGTTGTCTTTGAAAATCAAAAACTGATTTTCCTAGTGGCTTTGTAAAGATATCAACAAGTTGATCTCGAGAACCACAGAATTGTAGTACAATATCACCATTATTGACTAGCTCGCGTATGAAATGAAAACGAGTGTCAATGTGTTTGTTTTTCTTGTCAAACACATGATTTTTGGATAGAGCAATTGCTGAAGTATTATCACATAAAATAGGAGTTGGATCATTTTCTGTATGTGACATATCTTTCAATATTCTTCTCAGTCACAGAGCTTGACAGGAAGCTGAGGTAGCAGCGACATACTTTGCCTCTGCAGAAGATATTCAAACAATTGGCTGCTTCTTTGATGCCCATGAGATCGGGTTCATGCCCAGTTGAAAAACATGTCCAAATGTGTTTTTCCTGTCATCTAGGCTGCCTGCAAAATCACTGTCTGTGTAACCAGAAAGTTGATTACTATCAAATTTAGTATACCATAAGCCAAAATTGAGAGTTCCTGCAACATATCTTAGAATTTGTTTCGCCATTTTCCAATGAGAATCTTTGGGGGATTCCATGAATCTAGAGACAAGGCCGGTTGCATACATGATGTCAGGCCTAGTTGCTATAAGATACAACAAACTGCCGACCAAACTTTTGTACAGGGTAGAGTCCACTGTAGGACCTTCATCATTCTTGCTCAATTTTGTGCCTAAAGGTATAGGGGTTTCTGTTGGATTGCATTATTCCATACGAAATCTTTTGATGATGTCTGTTGCATACTTTTTCTGAGAGACAAAGATGCCTTTGGTTGATTGATCAACCTCAATCCCTAAAAAATATTTCATTATGCCAAGATCTGTCATCTCAAACTCAGATTGCATGGCATGTTTAAAATTTGTTAATTCAAGATTTCCCATATAGATCATGTCATCAACATATAAACATACGATCAAAATTTTACCGTGCTGATCTGTTTTGGTGTAAAGAGTTGGCTCATTTTGACATCTGCTGAAACCACTTTTGATCAGGTAAGTGTCAATTCTATTGTACCAAGCTCTTGGAGCTTGCTTTAAGCCATACAAGGATTTCTTCAATCGATATACTTTGGCTGGCTGCTCTTGGACTTCAAATCCAAGTGGCTGATCGGCATACACCTCTTCTTCTAAGAAACCATTCAGGAATGCTGACTTGACATCCATCTAGTATACTTGCCATTTGTGTTGGGCTGCTATGGCCAATAGAGTCTTTACAGTGTCTAATCTTGCTACTGGAGAAAAAGTTTCACCATAATCAGTACCAGGTTGTTGTGAGAATCCTTTGGCAACAAGTCTTGCCTTGTATTTTTTGATCTGCCCTTTTTCATTGAGTTTAGTTTTGTAAACCCACTTGACACCAACACTCTTCTTGTGACTTGGCAAATCAACAAGATCACATGTCTGATTTTTCTCAATGGAGTCAATTTCTTGGTTCATGGCTTGAACCCAATGTGGCTCCTTAGCAGCTTCATTAAAAGATGTAGGTTGACATGACATTAAAGCAAAATGTTGTGTTGTTCAAAGTCATCCAACTGCTGATGGATTTCTCTCAAACTTCGAGTTCTCTGATTGTGTGGTTCAGAGAATGATTCTCTGCTGGCAGTTGAGTTATCCTGAGAATTTTCAGGTTGTCTTTGTACTTGCAATCTTGGAAGAATAGTTTGAGGTACTTGCTGTCCTGAATTTTCTGCGTTTTCAGAACTTGGTAGCAATGGATTTTGACTGTCCATTTGTTGATTTTCTGAATCATTCCAGAATTGATTTTCCAGAAATTTTACATCTCTGCTGAGAATTAGTTTCTTGGTGATTGGATTGTAAAGCCTGTAAGCTTTACATGTTTCACTATATCCAGTGAAAATACATTTCTCACTTTTTCCATCAAGTTTCTTTCTTAATTCGGAAGGTATGTGAGCATATGCTATGCATCCAAATGTCCTTAGATGTGCAACATTGAGCTTTGTCCCACTCCATGCTTTTTGAGGGACTTTCATCTTTAGACTTGTGGTTGGAGATCTATTCAGGAGATAAACTGAGCATGCTACTGCTTCAGCCCAAAACCTATTTGACAAACTTTTCTCTTTGAGAAGTGCTCTTGCCATATTCATTATTGTCTAATTTTTTTTTTCTTTCAGCCACTCCATTCTGTTGTGGAGTATACCTGGCTGTTGTTTGCATGATAATGCCTTGTGATTTGCAGAATTTTGCAAATTCTCTGAAGTTGTATTGTCCTCCTCCATCTGACCTCAGTGCTTTGATATATTTGCCACTCTATTTTTCAGCTTCTGCCTTGAATTCTTTGAATTTTGCAAAAGTTTCAGACTTGTGTCTGAGAAAATAGATCCATATTTTTCTGCTAAAATCATCAATAAACGTTAGAAAATAAAATATGCCACCTATGGACTATGTTTGCATTGGTCCACATAGGTCAGTGTGGACAAGTTCAAGATGTTGTTTAGCTTGATTGGAAGACTGTGGAAAACTAGTCATCTTATGTTTTCCAAGTATGGAAGTCTCACATGGGGGAATTTGCTCTTTAAAGATGAGAAGACCTTTGACCATGGAGTGCTTCTGAAGAAGACTTAGACTCTGAAATGGTAGATGTCCAAATATTGTATGTCAAACCATTGTTTCATTCAAGGTTGATGCACTTTGTGCATATGGTTGAATCAGATTTGCAGTTCTGAGTGTAAGGGGAAACATCCTATTCAGAGTCATATGGATTTCATAAATCAATTTTCTGCTGGGGTTTTTGTCATATATTTTGCAAAATGCTCCCTCAAAAAGTACCTTATATCCATGTTCAATGAGTTGTCCTACACTTAGAAAATTATGTTTCAGATATGGAACATGATAGACATTGTTTATGTCTTTCTTTACATTCTGTTTAGTAAGAATAGGAACAGTTCATTTTCCTTGATCTTTGACTAAGTAATCATTTCCAAGTGTAATATCAGATGAGATTGAAGAATCAATGCATGAAAGTAAATCTTTGTTACCTGTCATGTGATTGCTGCATCCACTGTCCAACAACCAAAGATCTTTAGGTTGTTCTTCAGTTTTGTGGCACGAAAGAAACATACCTGCTGAGTTTTCTCCCGTGTGATTTGACACATGTGTTCTGCCTGAGAGCTGATCTTCTTGCTTCTTCCTGCATTCAGATTCATAGTGCCCATACTTTTTGTAGTAATAACATTGTATGCTTGATTTCTCATTTGATCTTCTCCCTCTGCCTCTTTGAGGCTGGAAATTCTGATGTTGATTTTGTTGTTGTTGTCTTTGACCTTGGAAATTTTGATTCGGATACTGTTGTCTATTACCTCCACTACAGTGAGGATTACTTTGATTGCTCCCTCTTCCTTGGTGACCTCTGCTTATTCCTCTGCCTCTCCCTCTACTGAAGGAGAATTGAGTTTTGAAAGCATTGGAGATTGACTCATCTGTGAGATGCAGTCTGGTCTCATGTGTCACCAGAGAACCAATTAATTCATCTGTTGAAAAACATGACAGATCCTTATATTCAAGGATTGTTGTTACAACCATTTCAAATTTCTTTGGTAAACTTCTAAGGATTTTCTCAACAATTCATTGATCAGTGATGGTTTCACTAGTCAGTCTGATCTGGTTCATGATGCCCATGACTCTGGTCATGAACTGATCCACATTTTCGGACTCTGTCATCCTTAGAGTCTCGAATTGCGTCCTCAAGGTCTGTAGTTTAACTGTTTTGACCCTGTCATTTCCTTGGTAGGAAGTTTTAAGGATGTCCCAGGTCTGTTTTGAAGTACTAGTGCCTGTGATTTTTGAGAAAATCAAGTCATCTACAGAATTTTGAATCCAAAATTTAGCTTTATTTTCTATGTTTCTCTGCGTTGCCTGAGCAATTTTCTGTTGATTAGTCATGGCGGATAGGTCTGCTGGATCTAGTTCCACATATCCATGATCCACTGGATCCCAACACTCTTGTTCTTGCAAGAAGGATCTCATCCGAAGAGACCAGAACTCATAGTTCTTTCCAAGAAGAATCGGACCCTGAGTTGGTCCTAAATTTCTAGACATCGCCATCTTTTAAAAAATTCAGCAAAACAGAAAAAAAAATTCTTACTTACCAGTCTCCTGCGTGTAATTTGCAGTGACTTCGGATCTTTGTGATTCAAAATTTTGCGATTTTCGACTTCGCGAGTTTTGGTTTCGCGGCTCAAACGCGCGACCTTTTGGTCTCTTGACTTTCGAAAATCCGATTTCCGAAATGCCGAGTCTCGATGTCCTTCTTTCGTGCTATCGGGACTTCAAATGTCGAAATGACGAAATGTGCCTGTTGGACAATCAATGGTCTAGATGTATTGATGATCTGACGGTCCAAATCCTATCAGGATTTCGCGAATCGGTATTTTGCGACTTGTGATTCCTCGTCACGCTGCGCTTCCAAAACGCGAAGTTCGAATTGTCGATTTTGTCGAAATCGCTTTTTCGGAAAAAATTTCCGAGATCCTGGATTGATGCCACGCATCCCCGAAAGATGGACGGTCCTCGTCATTTCACGATTTCGCGTCTTGCGACTCCAAATCCTCTGTCAACTTGAAACCTTGGTAGCCGAGATGCCGATGGTTTCCTCGATCTCCGCCATGTGTCCGAACGAATGGACGGTTGTAATCTTTTCGAGATTTCGAGACTTTCGCAGTGGAGTGTCACGACCTTTCGTCAACAAGACCTCCGATATCCTGAACTTCGAAATGCTGAAATGATGGCACTTGGATCTGTTGCCACTTGTCCTCTGAGATGGACGACTCACAATCCTCTCGGGATTTCACGATTTGTGATGTCGGGATTTCGCGTATCGAGGTTTTGGAGAGGAGTCTCAGTCGCTCGTCCAACACTCGATCCCCAATTTTGCGATTGGATTAGATCGACGGCTCACGATCTATCTCAATCCAACGGTCCAGAATAGCTCATGATTTCGCAATTCATGAATTCTCACGACAGTCTTCTGACCTTTACACCTTGCGAGTCAACGAAATGCCGAGATCTCGCCACGTGTCTCTTAATGGATGGTCCAAATGATTTCGTGACTTCGAAAGTCAAATTTCTCCCGTGCGCTCTAGAGGACTAAACATCGTGCACTTTCTCGTTGATCCAACAACTGTCGGTCCTCAAGATCTAACGGCTGAAATTCTTTTGTCTTTTCCGCGCTCTCTTCGTCCCTTATGAACTGGATTTCTACCTCGGATCTGTTCACAGGATGAGTCTTACGGCCGCAACAGTTGTTCTTTGAACCTGAGATGCGTTCTTTACTGCCTTTGCAAGGACTTTCTTCTGTGGAAGAAAAAATTGTGAATCTTTCAAAGATTTGAAAGAATTTCACGAGTTCTTTGTTCTCTGCTGCAATCTTTGACAGATTTGAGCGATTTATGAAATGCTTTAAACGCTTCTTCTTTCTGCAACTATCTTTTACGAATTTGAACAAATGCTTTGAATTATTCAAGAGTTCCCACCTCCTACAACTCTTCTTTGTGAATCTTTGATGATTCTTTGAAAATTTAACAAGAATCTTTACTATTTCTTCCTTCTTAGTCTCTGCTTCCTTCTCGTGTTTCTGCTCCTTGAAACTTTCGAGCGTAGTACGCTCTGCGACCTCGCGTGAGCTTCTTATGCTGATCTTTTGAGCGTATGATGGTCTGCTTCCTCGTGGAAGTTTCCTGTGAGGATCTTTCGAGAGTATGACGGACAACTCTCCAATCCTTGTGAAAAAGACTGTGTCGTGTGCTCTCAAGATCTGTGTAAGCTCTGCGCTATTTGAGGATCGTGTTTCTCTCCATCCTGTGTGAAGAGGCTTACTGTTGAAGCTCTGATACCATGATAAATTGTGAAGCAAGAAATGCAGAGAGAAAGAATAGGACAGAAAACAGTATATTAGAATATAAGAACAAGAGTACAAAACGAATACATGAAGAAGATCTGAAGTAGTAAGTCTTATGCAAAGGGAAATAACTGAGCTAAATATGCTCAAGCAAAACAAGAATATAAAGTACAGCTGGCAGTGTACAATCAGCCTGTTGAGGTTACATTATATTTAACAAAATGAACTTAAAAAATCTTTGCATTTTAATCTTCATTCGAACTGGCATTAATCCACGTACTATATATAATTATTAATCTAGATTTGAAAGTCTTAGCATTGTTCCACGTATTATCTAAAATCATTAATCGAGATTTGAAAGGCTTAGCCTCCCCAACCACTCTCCCACTGCACATGGTGGGCATATCCGGTGAGAGTGAGAGTTATTCCTCCACGTGTTTAAAATATTAGATGACTTTGTTACTCACTAAAGAGCTAGAGCTTCCAGATAACTAGATTGGAATACCCTCAACAGTGGTAGCATCAACGGTAGTTGCCACCATTCTTTTCGTCTAACATCTACAATGCATAAGCTATAATCATATACAGTGAAATCCCCAAACCCCCCCACTGGCATAAGGACATATTCTTAAATACTAATAGACAATTTGTTATCAGACTCCATCTCTAAGAGGCACTTTAAGTTAGGTTAATAGACAATCTGATATTGCTTTTCAAGAAGAGGCAATCTAGGTTGGGTCCAAAAAATTATCGCTGTTGCAATCCTTTTCCACTAGCGTTTGCATCGTATGTCCGTTATAATCACATACAGTGAACGACCAAAGCCCCTCACTGGAAAAAGAACATTTAGAAATATTGTTAGACAATCTACTATTGTTGCTTAGGTTCCATCTCTAAGAGGCAATCTAACTCAGGTCAAACATCAGCACAATGTAGCATCAGAGGAGAAATGAAAACAACATATTGTACATGTATCTTTCTAAATAAACGGTGGTATGACCTAATTTTGATTATTGTTTAATTCTCAAGGCTTCAGTAGTCCTTGTGTTCTAAGTTTCATTTGATTATTACCATTTCCCACATGGTAGAAGAAAGATTTACTAAGTATTAGGGATGTTAGGAATTCCCACAAAACCTTGTTCATCAAAATCAGTAAATCATTAGGGAGTGGAGCTACATAATATTGAAGCCCAAAACCTCCACAAAGCAGTTTCTATTGTAATCCAAATGAAATTTGCAGTTCCTATTGTAATCCAAATGAAATTTACAGTAGTTGTTTCCGAATACTTGAAAAAATCTTGTTCTCATACTATTTTATCTCGTCCTTTTCTTCTACGCTAATCACTGCATTCATCTCCATATCATGTTTCTAAGAGATAGGTTTATGGTTGCTGTCGTCTTGGGTTTTTCCACTAGATCGGTTCTCACCAGTAATGAAAGGAAGATACAGTTGCAACAACAGTATCTATCTGTCTATGTCCCTATCAGGTACAGTTATTTCTTGCGCATGAAGAGAATAGACAGCTCCAACGAGCTAGGAGGAAGAAAGCGGCAAAGTGGACGAAGATAAAGCACATCGTTGGCTGACATATATATATGAATGATATTAGAGACTCTAAAGAAAAGCATTGAACGCCAAAATACCAACACACTGCTCTGTACGATACTCCTGCAAGCATAACTAAAGTCTAATTTAGCTCAACTAGAGTAAAAGAGCAAAAAGAACTTGTCTGGATTGTGATAAATTGTGAAGCAAAGATAAATGTAGAGAGAAAACAATAGAACATTATATTGGAATGTAAGAAGAACTGAAGAGATTACAAGAAGTACAATGCAATGGGAAATAGCTGAGCTAAATAGGCTCAAGCAAGACAAAAATAGAAAGTACAACTGTCCAGTACAACTGGTAGTGTACAGTCAGACTGTTGAGGGTACAATATATTTAACACTCCCTCGTAGACTCAATAGTTACAATCATCAGCACTGATTATGCCTAAGTGCTGTCTCTGAAAATCAAAAACTTAATTTCCTAGTGGCTTTGTAAAAATATCAGCAAGTTGATCTCTAGAACCACAGAATTGTAGTGCAATGTCACCATTATTGACTAACTCGCGTATGAAATGAAAACGAGTGTCAATGTGTTTTCTCTTTTTGTGAAACACATGGTTTTTAGATAAAGCAATTGATGATATATTGTCACAGAATATAGGAGTTGGATCCTTTTCTGTATGTGACATATCTTTCAATAATCTTCTCAGCCACACAACTTGACAAGAAGCTGAGGTAGCAACAACATACTCTGCCTCTGCAGAAGATATTGAAACAATTGGCTGCTTCTTTGATGCCCATGAGATTAGGTTCGTGCCTAGTTGAAAAACATGTCCAGATGTGCTTTTCCTATCATCTAGATTGCCTACAAAATCACTATCTGTGTAACCAGAAAGTTGATTACAATCAGATTTAGTGTACCATAAGCCAAAATGTAGTGTTCCTGCTACATATCTCAAAATTCGTTTTGCCATTTTCCAGTGTGAATCTTTGGGTGATTCCATGAATCTGGAAACAAGGTTGGTTGCATACATGATGTCTGGCCTAGTTGTTGTAAGATACAACAAACTGCCTACTAAGCTTTTGTATAAAGTAGAGTCCACTGTAGGAACTTCATCATTCTTGCTTAATTTTGTGCCTAATGGTATGGGGGTTTCCACTGGATTGCATTCTTCCATGTGAAACATTTTGAGAATGTTTGCTGCATACTTTTGCTGACAGACAAAAATGCCTTTGGATGATTGATTAACCTCAATCCCTAAAAAATATTTCATGATGCCAAGATCTTTCATCTCAAACTTAGATTGCATGGCATGCTTGAAATCTGTTAGCTCTAGATTTCCTGTATAGAGCATGTCATCAACATATAAACATACAATCAAAATTTTACCGTGCTGATCTGTTTTGGTGTAAAGAGTTGGCTCATTTTGGCTTCTGCTGAAACCACTTTTGGTCAGATAAGTGTCAATTCTGCTGTACCAAGCTCTTGGAGCTTGCTTTAAACCATACAAGGCTTTCTACAACTGATATACTTTGGTTGGGTGCTCTTGGACTTCAAATCCAGGTGGTTGATCGACATATACTTCTTCTTCTAAAAAACCATTTAGGAATGATGACTTGACATCCATTTGGTATACTTGCCATTTGTGTTGGGCTGCTATGGCCAATAGAGTTCTGACAGTGTCTAACCTTGCTACTGGAGCAAAAGTTTCACCATAATCAGTACCTGGTTGTTGTGAGAATCCTTTGGCAACAAGTCTTGCCTTGTGTTTTTCAATATGCCCTTTTTCATCGAGTTTAGTTTTGTAAACCCACTTGACACCAATACTCTTCTTGTGACTTGGTAAATCAACAAGATCCCATGTCTTGTTCTTCTCAATGGAGTCAATTTCTTGGTTCATGGCTTGAACCCAATGTGGCTCCTTAGTTGCTTCCTTAAAGGATGTAGGCTGACATGACATTAAAGCAAAAAGGTTGTGTTGTTCAAAGTCATCCAACTGCTGATGGATTTCTCTCAAGCTTCGAGTTCTCTGATTTTGTGGTTCAGAGAATGATTCTCTACTGGAAGTTGAGTTATCCTGTGAGATATCTAGTTGTCCTTGTACTTGCAATCTTGGAAGAGCAGTTTGAGGTACTTGTTGTCCTGAAATTTCTGCATTTTTAGAACTTGGTAGCAATGGATTTTGACTGTCCATTTGTTGATTTTCGGAATCATTCCAGAATTGATTTTCCAAAAATTTTACATCTCTGCTGAGAATTAATTTCTTGGTGATTGGATTGTAAAGCCTGTAGGCTTTAGATGTTTCACCATATCCAGTGAAAATACATTTCTCACTTCTGTTATCCAATTTCTTCCTCAATTCTGAGTGTATGTGAGCATATGCTATGCATCCAAATGTCCTTAGATGCACTACATTTAGCTTTGTCCCGCTCCATGCTTCTTGGGGAACTTTCATCTTTTGACTTGTGGTTGGTGATATGTTCAAAAGATAAACTGAGCATGTTACTACTTCATCCCAAAAAGTGTTTGACAGACTTTTCTCTTTGAGAAGTGTCCTTGCCATATTCATTATTGTCTGATTTTTCCTTTCAGCCACTCCATTCTGCTGTGGAGTATACCTTGTTGTTGCTTGCAAGATGATGCCTTGAGATTTGCAGTAGTTTGAAAATTCTCTGGAGTTGTATTCTCCTCCTCCATGTGATCTGAGTGCTTTGATATATTTACCACTCTATTTTTTAGCTTCTGCCTTGAATTCTTTGAATTTTGTAAATGTTTCAGACTCATGTCTGAGAAAATAGATCCATATTTTTCTGCTGAAATCATCAATAAACGTTAGAAAGTAAAAACTACCACCTATTGACTCTGTTTGCATTGGTCCACATAAGTCAGTGTGAACAAGTTCAAGATGTTGTTTGGCTTGGTTGGAAGATGTGGAAAACTAGTTCTCTTATGTTTTCCAAGTATGCAAGACTCACATGGGGGAATTTGCTCTTTAAAAATAGGTAGACCTTTGACCATGGAGTTCTTCTGAAGAAGACTCAAACTCTGAAATGGTAGATGTCCAAATCTAGTATGCCAAACCATTGTTTCATTCATGGTTGATGCACTCTGTGCATAAGGTTGACTCAGATTTGCAGTTCTGAGGGTAAGGGGAAACATCCTATTTGGAGTCATATAGATTTCAGAAATCAATTTTCTGCTGGGTTTTCTATCATATATTTTGCAAGATGCGCCCTCAAAAAGTACCTTATATCCTTTTTCAATGAGTTGTCCTACACTTAACAAATTATGTTTCAAGTCTGGAACATGATAGACATTGTTTATGTCTTTCTTTACATTCTATTTAGTAAGAATAGGAACAGTTCTTCTTTCTTGAACTTTGACTAAATAATCATTTCCAAGTGTAATATCAGATGAGATTGAAGAATCAATGCATGAAAGTAAATCTTTGTTACCTGGCATGTGATTGCTGCATCCACTGTCTAACAACCAGAGATCTTTAGGTTGTTCTTCAGTTTTGTGGCATGAGAGAAACATACCTCCTGAGTTTTCTCCCGTGTGATTTGACACATGCGCTCTGCCTGAGAGCTGATCTGCTTGCTTCTTCCTGCATTCAGATTCATAGTGCCCATACTTTTTGCAGTAATAACATTGAATGCTTGTTTTGTCATTTGACCTTCTCCCTCTGCCTCTTTGAGGCTGGAAATTCTGATGTTGATTTTGTTGCTGATTTCTTTAACCTTGGAAATTTTGATTCGGTTGTTGTTGTCTGTTACCTCCATTGTAGTGAGGATTACTTTGATTGTTCCCTCTTCCTTGGTGACCTCTTCTTCTTCCTCTGCCTCTCCCTTTGCTGAAGGAGAATTGAGTTTTGAAGGCATTGGAGATTGACTCATCTGTAAGATGCAGTCTGGTCTCATGTGTCACTAGAGAACCAATTAATTCATCTGTTGAAAATCTTGACAGAGCCTTGGATTCAAGGATTGCTGTTACAACCATTTCAAATTTCTTGGGTAAAATTCTGAGGATTTTCTCAACAATGCGTTGATCAGTGATGGTTTCACCAGTCAGTCTAATTTGGTTCACAATTCCCATGACTCGAGTCATGAACTGATCAACATTTTCGGACTCTGTCATTCTTAAAGTCTCGAATTATGTCCTCAGGGTCTGCAGTTTGACTATTTTGACCCTGTCATTTCCTTGGTAGGAAGATTTAAGGATATCCCAGGCCTGTTTTGAAGTACCATCGCCTGTGATTTTTGAGAAAATCGAGTCATCTACAGAATTTTGAATCCATAATTTCGCTTTATTTTCTTTGGTCCTCAGTGTTGCCCGAGCAATTCTATGCACATTTGTCATGGCAGAAAGGGCGGCTGGATCTGGTTCCACATATCCAAGATCCACTGGTTCCCAGCACTCTTATGCTTGCAGAAACGATCTCATTCGAAGAGACCAAAATTCGTAATTCTTTCCCAGAAGAATCGGACCCTGAGTTGGTCCTAAATTGCTAGATGACGCCATGATTTTGAATTTAAAAAAAAATTGAAATTTTGATTCTGATCTCAATCTACCTCTGATCTCAGAAACGTTGATTTGCCGATGGCCGATGGGAGCTTATCGGGCTTGAATTGGCCCTTAGTCTCCTTGGAATGTAACCATGCACCTTACTTTTAAAGCGCTACGGGCTTTTCCCATTTTTGCCTTTCAAAATGCCGAAACGCGAAAATTCGCCTTTGGACTTTTCAACGGTCCAGATCGTGCTGTGATCTGACGGTCCAGATTTTATCGGGATATCGCAAATCGGGTCTTCATGAGTTCTGATGACGAGCTCTTCCTCCTCGTTTCCCCAATCTCCGAGTTGCCTAAATGGCGAAATGATTTCAAAGATCAATGATCCTCGTTGATTTGAGGTCAACGACTCAGATTATGTCGGAGATTCGCGTATCGCGATTTCACGACTTGAACGCGCGACCTCTTGGTCTCTTGAGTCTCGAAAAGCCGATTCCCGAAATGTCGATGACCTTTTCTTGTCGAGACTTTTCTTGAGTCCTCGGATTGCTTCCACGCGTCCCAGAAGATGGACAATCGTGATCTCTCCTCGCGATTTCGTGATTTGATGTGTCCCAGACGTCTCGTCTCCAGGATCCGCGAAATGTTGAACGTCGATGCGTCGATTGACTCTCCCGATCTCGTCCACATGTCTCCTCAAGATGGACGACTGCGATCGTTTACGGGGTTTTCACCACAAAGAAACTCGATCTCTTGTCCTCAGGATTCGTGATTTTCTGAATCAGATGTGCCGATGGCGCTTTCCTTTTCGGACTTTTCCCGAGCCCTTGGATTTATGCCACGCGTCCTCACAATATGGACGGTCCTGATTCAACCTCGAGATATCGCGAATTGCGATGCTCCATTGAGACAATGTCCCTGTCAACTTGAAACCCTGAATGCTGAAACGCCGATGGGTTCTTCGATGTCCGCCGCGTTTCCGAACAAAAGAACGGCTGAGATCTTATCGCTATTTCGCGTATCGCGATTTCGCGAGTTTTGAAGTCTTATTGCGACGGTCTTTCAAAACCGCGAACTTCGAAATGTCGATGTGAGGATGCTTTGATCTGCTGCCACCTGTCCTCTAAGATGAACGACTCACAAGTCCTCTCGAGATTTCGCGATATCGCGTATCGGAGTTTTGGAGTGCAATATTTTGTGCGTACAACTCCCGATTCCCGATGAGATAAGATTGACAACTCATGATATTTCTTGATCCAACGGTCCAGAAGAACTCGGAATTTCGCGGATCGTTAATTCTCATGGTTGCTTCTGACCTTTACACCTTGCGAGTCACGAAATGCCGAGATCTCGCCACGTGTTTCTGGATGGACGGTCCAGATGTCATTGGGACTTCACAAGTCAAAAATTCTCCGGTACGCTCCAAACGACTAAACGTCGTGCACCTTCTTATTGATCTAACGACTGTCGGGCCTTTGCGCAAGATCTGACGGCTGAAATGCTTTCTCCTTTTCTGCGCTCTCCTCGTCCCTTTTGAACTGGTTTCTCGCTTCATATCCATTCTCAGGACAAATCTTGCGGCCTTAATGGCTAATCTTTGCACCTGAGACGTGTTCTTTACTCCTGTGGAAGAAAGATTCGTGAATCTTTCAAAGATTTGAAAGAAATTCACGAGTTCTTCATTCTCTGCTACAATCTTTAACAGATTTGAGCGAATTTCAAAAAACTTTAGTCGATGCTGCCAGCTGCAGCAATATGTAACGATTGTGAACGAATTCTTTGAATTCTTCAAGAGTTCTTCTGTCCTGCAGCTCTTCTTCGTCAATCTTTGACAATTCTTGAAAAATGTACAAGAATCTTTAATGCTTCTTCTTCTGCACTCTCTTCTTCCTCGTTCTTTCGAGCATAGTACGCTCTACAACCTCTGCAAGCTTCCTACACTGATCTTTGAGCGTATGACGGTTTGCTTCCTCGTGGAATTTTCCTGCGAGGGTGATTCGAGAGTATGATGAACAACTCTCCAATCCTTGTGAAAAAGACTGTGTCAAATGCTTCTCGAGATCCGTGTAAGCTCTACGCTGTGAGGATCGTGTTGCTCTCCGGACTGTGTGAAGAGGCTTACAGCTGAAGCTCTGATACCATGATAAATTGTGAAGCAAAGATAAATGCAGAGAGAAAACAATAGAACAGTATATTGGAATGTAAGAAGAACTGAAGAGATTACAAGAAGTACAATGCAATGGGAAATAGCTGAGCTAAATAGGCTCAAGCAAGACAAAAATAGAAAGTACAACTATCCAGTAGAACTGGCAGTGTACAGTCAGACTCTTGAGGGTACAATATATTTAACAGATTGATCCTTTAAGATTATTCTGATGATTAAGATGTTATGGTGGGGAAAGAGAGATGACGTTATACCTAAACTAGTTAATAGCAGGTTTGCATGAAATCGTTATACATCTTTAAATTCAATGTTTAACTTCAGGATGTAACTTTCATATCCAACTCTTATTGGAAGCTTTAGTAGGATTTTGTCGCATTTCGGAGGAAGCAGTTTCTTCCAGAGGAATTCGTCGTCATAGGCTGCATATTTGAAGAGTGTCGAGATGGGTGACGTTATCAGACATTGCGTGCAGTGGTGAAGGAAAGAATCCGCCATATGCAGCACTCTAGTGATCTTTTGCTCATGCTTCAATGACAATGCTTATCACATCAAAGTTGATAATCTACATAAACTCTGAAACAATGCTATATAATGGATGATAAAGACGCTTGACTCTGCAAGACGTGAGTTGAATTCTTGCAGGAAGATGACAGAGCTATGGGTTATGCATACAGTGAAAATCGGTGCATTGGACTAATGCTGTGAAGCAGGAAGCATTTACAAATGGTGACAGACTATTGTAATAAATTGTAAAAGGATTCAAAAATTTATAAATGATCTACTTTGTGTTTGTGAGAATATGAAACGTAGCAGAGTGAAAATATGAAACATGGCAGAGTGAAGCTAAAATATTTAAAGTCTGAATTAATGTTAAAGTAATTGCAGTCATCATTTGATATCACAATTTCTATTAATACACTGGAATTTCTAAATTATCTTAGGCACTCAATATTACTAGCTTTGGTATCAAACTAAATAAGAAAATCTCAGTTTATGCAAATAATAAAACTTGTGTAAATTAAGATAAGCCACATATTGATGATGATGAATAAAGTCCACTAAGATCGAATTGGAGTTTAAGTGATTACTTGAGATTTTTTACAATTTTGTTTATCTTTATGTCATCCTAGCTTGAGTAGATTGGTGGTTATGATTGGATTTTGAAGCAATTTTAGGAAGCCTCTTGTCTTCCATGTTTTTTAACTTGTTCTTATACATTAGGTATCTAGTCATAGTGATGCTCTCAATGGGGGAGAGGTTTGTTTTTTTAGGTATCTAGTCATAGTGATGCTCTCAATAGGGGAGACACTTGTTTTTAAGAGGATGGGATAGGGTGAATTTCCTTTAATTTTGAGATTATAGGTTATAAAATTATTTTGTATTTGCTCTATAACAAGTCTAACAAGAGTATTAAGGAGGAGTTTCTTCTTATCTTAACTCCAAAGATCAGCTGATTTACAATTGTTTTCAAACCCATAATAAGTTTTCCATCCCCCAATAATCCTTTTCTCAATGCTATAATTCCAATTGAGCTTATGGTGAATATCAATTTCAATGCTAATAAGGAATGATTGAATAAGAATATCAAATTTATAAAAATAAAAATAACATTTCCTAAACAAAGATCGAATCTCTAAGTCACATTTGGAGAAATCTACCGGGACAAGGATATTTGATTTAAAAAAAAATTTAAAATATTTCTATGAAAGATCGAATCTCAAAGTCACAATTCCAGTCATGAACCACTTCATAGAACATTTTTTACTTCTGAAATTAATTTATATTTTAGTCTTGAACATCTTATTTTTTGTATTACCCGGGAGAATGCAACTAGGTAAGAAACCCAACACATCATAAACGGAGAACGGACTAGTGCATGGGAGGATCTAAACAGTAGTTAAACAGGCCTAGGCAGGTTGGGAACAGTGGTTGAGCTGGGTAGAAAATAATAATATCAAAATCATGTTTAAATATATATATATATATATTTAAACACTATATATTTAAATAATATATTTAAACACTATATATATATATATATATATATATATATATATATATATATATATATTGAATATGATAATTGAGCTATATTTAAATGTGATCATATACCATTTTAAATAATATTTCACATTTTTTATAAAATTCATAATTTAATAAACAAATAAAATGAATTATATAGAATACTTTTATAATACTATTTTTATATTTTTAATATAGTAAAAATGCGAGTTTTAAGGTAATATATTAATTAATTAAATTGTGAAATTAAATAAATTTTTGTCTTATTAACGTTAGTGTTAGGTAATATATTTTGAATATGATAATTGAGTTATATTTAAATGTGATCACACCCCATTTTAAAAAATATTTTACATTGTCTATAAAATTCATAATTTAAAAAACAAATAAAATGAATTATATAAAAAAAAAATTATAATACTATTTTTATATTAATAGTTTTTATAATACTATTTTTATATATTAAAAAAAAATTATAGTACTATTTTCATATTAATATTTTTTATATTTTTAATATAGTAAAAATGAGAGTTTTAAAGTTATTATGATTTTGGTAAGATATAATTTTCATTATAATTCAAATAAGTTAACATTGTAAAGATTAATTAATTAAATTGTGAAATTAAATAATTTTTTGTTTTATTAAGGTTAGTGTTAAGTAAAAATAAATGTTGTTCATTTTCAACTATGCTAAAAAAGTTATATGTAATAAATTTTTCAATTTCTAAATTTTAAAGGTATGCAATAACATTATGTGAGAAGAAGAAGTTAAAAATTCAAATATTGAAGACTTTAGTTTAAAACAAACTTTAAAGATGTATTTTAATTTTCATATAGAAAACAATGTATGTAGAATTTATTACTGGAAAATTTGATAAAAAAATACTTAGTACAAAATTGGAATAAAAAAAAATAATTTTATATATTTTTTATATATATTTTGATGAATAATTTTGTGTGTTGGGAAATCAAAATATTTAAAAATATTTTTTAAAGAAAAATTCTTTATATTAGATTTTTAAATAAACTAATAATTTTAGATTTTTAAATGGATCAATAATTTTATATTATCCTTTTGAATGAATAATATATTTAAAATTGAAATAAATATATTCATTCTAAATTTGATCTTTCTAAATATTATGTGAACCATTTTCTATTTTATTTTCTTTTATTAAACATGGAATCATATATTGTAACGATTCTAATTGAATAAATGATTAAAGATTATAAAGCAAAATTAATTAAAGAAAATACGTGATTAATTAAGTAATAATCAAACTGAAGATCCCATTTAATGACTTGTGACATAAATTTAAGAGATCAATAAAAAAAATGAGATAACAGGGATTGCGTATGCAGTAGAGGGTGGCGTATACAGGGCGAGAAGCCCATAAATCCCGAGATGATAAAATATTAGTGAAGGAACGAAGGACGGAGGATGGCGGGTGGTTGTGGAGTAAAGGCGTGAGTCGGTCGGGAGGAATAAGGGAGGGAAGAGGGGGATGTACGCACCATTCGACAGGGGGGGATGGTAGCGGAGGACTGTTTTCTTGCTATCTAAAGAGAGCCGATAGCTTTGCTGTGAGATTGGTGCGCTCAGATTGAGGCACAAGATTTTCTGGTTGTGACATATTGATCAGGCAGGCACCGAGTTGCTAGAAGTTTTGGGCACGGGGGGCAGGATATCCGTAGATATCCTGGAGCTAGGTCGTTTTCCTAGTTGGCAGGGTGGACAATAGTTTTGGGCAATTATTTTTCTGTGTTTGCAGCAGGACTGGACTGTGTAGCAGTTAGCAGGAGAGCAGTAGCAGGGCAGCTGGCAATGGAAATTAGCATCAGAACCGGGTACTTTGTCAAGTTATGCATTTATTTACTTCTGCTATGAAATTAGTATTCACCGATAAATCTAAGTTACTGAAGTTGTTGTTATAAAAATCAAATATCATGCTATGAATTTATGTTTCAGTTCACTTTCATAAAATGTTTAGGAAAATTAATGATGTTTAGAAATATATGGGCATTACATATGGTATCAGAGCATCTTAGCTCGGAATCTAGGCCTGAGGGACAAAACCCGAGTGTTAACTCCAGCCACGCTTAAACTATGAACAAAACATGTTCAGTTTGATTTGTTAGGACTGAAACAGTAACGAAAATGCACTCAGGATAATACTCCTACATGACCCAAGCAAATAAGCTCATATATCGCAAGCAACAACTTTAGGTAAAACCCTATAACTAGATCATATATGGTCACTACAATTGTAGTCTGAACATTCGAAGGAATGCCTTTAAAATAGTGGCAGCAAACCGGATAATGGGAGAGATCACCTTCGACAAAATGACTATCCTTAAAACAGCCTGAACAAAGCTATTAAGCATGAAAAACAGAGATGATGACTTAATTTTATTTTGAGCAGTACTTATCGATGAAAATGTCGAAGGGAAGCTTCTATTGAAGGCTTGAAACTGGTAAGACTCAATGACTACACGAACTACACTGTATAAAATGCAAAAAGGCAATTGCGGGACCTTGAAAAGGCCTATTTCACCTCAAACTTACCTAAATGGGGGAAACTGCCGATGCGCAGTCGAAAAAAGGAAATTTAGTAGACTTGTACCGCACAGGAATAGTGCGAACCATTGGCCTATATTAAGCCTTGATGATTGTAATAATGAACTGTAGACTCATATAAATTTCAACCATGACAAGAGCGCAATTTTAACACCACGTAATGTTTCATGCAACTAATCAATTTCCCCCCCCCCCAAAAAAAAAAGAGTTGTCTGTTACATGGGAGAACAGATCTGCACCGTCAGATCTAGAAAAGTTGTGCGGGGTTTAAGCCCCAGCGTGCATAGGAGGAGTCCCGGAAGAGTCATCGGGAAACCTGAGTCATCGGGGTTTTGTTAAGTCTGAGAATCGAGACCGTGTGGTTCTCGAAATCCCGAGAACGGATCCTGGCCGTTGATCTCGACAGGACACGTGTCAGCGTCTTGGGGAGGCGTCGAGATTTTATTATCGGAAATTTGAGGAGTGTAGAACCATTGCATGTTGAAATCACGATTCGCGATTTTTCGATAAGATCGAAGCCGTCCAAACAGTAGTGACGCATGTCGAAAGATCCCGGAGAGTCGTGAAATCGGGGTTTTCGGAGACGAGAGACTTGTATAGATTGAAATCGTGATACGCAATTTCCCGATCGGATCTGGATCGTCCATTGTGCGTGACGCGTGTCAGGAGATCCCAAAGAGTCGTGGATCAGGAAATCGGGGTTCTCGAAGACAAAGAAATTGCATTGTTGGGAATCGCGATCGGCGATATCCCGACAGTGACGTAAGCATTGTGGGACCACCAGGGTTAGGGTGGTGGACAGGTGTCGGGTCACACCGAATGATCGCAGGTTAGAGTTCGGGAAAATGAAAGTCCCGGAACTCATAGGTGTTGGATTCATGAACTCGTGAACTTTGATACACCGAGGGAGGACAGGTGTCAAACGTCAACTCCCGCGAGGTCAACGACATGTACCATCGGCGATCAGGAGTCAGGGATCTGTGAGGACAGAGAATAGCGACAACGCAAGTGCCGATTTCCCGACGGGAAAATTCCCGATAAAAGCAAGGAACCCCGAGAATTGATCTAAACCGTCCATCATTTCGGACGCGTGTCAGAACCCTGGAGAGAGTCGGAAATTGGGCAATCGGAGTATTCAGGCACACAAAAATTATGTCACACGGAATTGCGATACGCGATTTCCCGACGAGATCTGAACCGTTCGTTTGGTGGACAGGTGTCAGCAACCTGGGCAAGGTCGGGGATCGACGTATCGGGGTTTTCAAGGACATAGAACACTCGCATGTTGGAGTCGTGATCTGCGATACCCCGACGAGATCTGAGCTGTTCATTCCGAGGACATGTGGCAATGATCTGAGCCATTGGGAAAGGTCTCGATGGGAGGTCGTCCATTGGGCCATCGTGAATCGGGAAATCGCGAATCCCGTGGACAAGGTATCTATGCATAATGAAATCGCGAAACGCGATTTCCCGATGGGTCAAGGGATAACGGGGCCCACGGACGGGTCAACGGTGGACACATGGTCGGTTATGCGACGAAATTGTGTTAAACACTTAAACCTTCGTAAAAAAGGCATTAATTAATTAATTAATATGTTAATCAAGGCTTAATCACATCGCGCATCGGGAAATCGGGGATTCCGTGGACGAGCGGTTCTTGACAGTAAGAATCGCAAAACCACGAATCCCGATGGGGAGACATAAGGCAACGATCACATGGGTGCAGGTCACATGGACCTCGGCATAGCCAAAACAGGGCGAACGCATAGAGAGGAGGCGCATCAGGTATCGTGATATCGAGAATTCCATAGACACGGGATTCATGCAATGCAGTATTGCGATATCCGAAACTCCGATGCGGGATAAGGCCATGGCCCTGGGATATAGTGGTCATATGGGCCAAAAAGGCTTAGCCAAAGGGCTAACGCACAGGGTATCGCATCGGTAAATCGACAGTCGGGAAACTGCGAGGGCAGGGGTTCGTAACAACAAAAGTCGCGAAACCCCAAAACCTGATAAGGATAAGACCGCAGTCACGAGGAAAGGTTGCGTGGACCACGGGCTTAGCTTGGAGGGCTAAAACGCTAGGAGCAAATCGGTGATCGGAGAATCGCGAGTCCTAAGGACTTGTGAGGCTCGACATTGAGAACCCCGAAACTCCGATGAAAGATAGGGCTAGGGTCACATGGGACGTCGGTCATATGAGATGGGTGTCTAGCCCGAAGGGCTAGCACATAAAATGTTGTATCGGGAATTCGAGGGAACATGAATTCTCGACATTGGGGAATATGAAACCCCGAAGCCCGATAACAGGATTCCTAAAGGAAATTTGGGTGCCGTCCCAAGGAAGAAAACGTGAAGAAATGGGAAGACCTGAGGGTCGGATATTGACCGGTGACACCAAGGGAAATTCGCAGAGCCGCTCGGATCAGTTGATGAAGATAAAAAAAATAAAAATATCCTGTATACAGATATAACAATATATATATGCATATAGCTATAAGTTTACACAAGCGAATGGATTTTGTTCAAAAAAAAAATCACCATTTATTACCACCGCGTAAGGAAGGTCTACGCAAATTCTTGATACGAATAACCCCGCGTTCTTCATGAAGGTACTGAAACTATGCACCACAGGCAGAATGAATCGTACCTCTTACTGTAGCTGAGGATGAGCTCTGTGAAATGTACATACAAGGGATCGACTCCCAACAATTAAAGGGGACTGGACTCCAGGTCCTGCATCTTATCAGGGGGCCATATCAATATACTCTGCTCCTGCAAAACGAACTGATAAAGTGCTCAGAACAACGACGTGGAGGTGAGCCATAGCAAGGGTGATTCTAAAAACCTCTGAGCAGAGCAGAGGCAGATCTGTGGTGGGCAAAGACTGATGCGAGGAAAGTCCCAGCGGATGAAAAAGTGGGACAGAGTAAGAACGCATGCAAAATTGAAAGGTTGACAGGTGTAGAGATTGGGATACGAGGGAGCTTATGAAAGCCAGACGAGCACGTGGAACCCATGCATTCCCGAACCCTTGGGAGAACATTTAATCATTTCATATGTATAGTTTAAAGTGTTAAAATAATTAAAAATAAATTAAATAAATTAGTATAAGTAATTTATATAGATATAAAAGACAAGATAATTTTACTTAAAATTAAGCTAAGTTAAATTAGTATAATAATGTTCTTTTTAAAATTAGTTATTTAATTAAGTGTAAGGTTAGTCTACCTTAAAGATATTTAATTATGTTAAGACTTAGACTGGTGGCGCATGCACTAGGAAGTGACGAGTAAAGCACAAGGCTAATGAAGTCACAGGGTGAGGGAACCAATAATTCTTTTTGCAAGAACGAACAAACCAAGCTTAGACGCTTAGACCTTACCCAAACTGAGCCAATTCCCCTGATGGAGTAATGTCTGTTTACAGGCAAGTAAAGAAAACTTACGCCCAACCCTATTTCTAAGTTTGAGTAGCACCAATATGAGACGTCCTTGAACTCACCTGGACAATTTTGGGGTGATGCAGGTTAAGTCATACAATATGGTCAGGACTCGAAGGGGTCGAGGCAGGGGAGCGTCATCACGAGCACCACCGATGCCACCCACACCATCAACACCATCAACACCACTAGCACCACCACCACCATACCCCGAACTAGCCCTCATACTGCGCTCGTTGGAAGCCATTAATGAGACTTTAAAGGGGTGCCAACCAGCAGGGGCTGAAGTGGAACCTCCACCATCTGGAACGGGTAATCCAAAAGCATCAAGGAACTCAAGGGGATAATTTCCACCTGAAGACATCACACGAGAAGTGCAGAAAATCAAACTTCTGGAGTTTTTTGGAGGTCGCGGTAGTGAACGCGCAGAAGCATGGTTGGAAGGCATGACAAGGTGTTTTTCCTGAAGGGACTATGTGTCAAATTCGAAGGCTAAGATCACAATTTTTCAGGTAAGAGACAGTGCTTTGAACTGGTGGGGCAACTTAGAAAGACAGCTACACCTTACCCCAGACACAGTATCTTGGGAACTTTTCGAGGAAAGGTTCCGAAGGAAATATCTACCAGCATACTACGAGGAGAAACAGGTAGGGGCATTTCATGCCTTAATACAAGGGAACAGGACAGTAGAAGAATACGAGATCAGATTTATGCAAGTGGTCAAATATGTGTCGTATATGGATACCGACCAATGACAGGCAGATCGCTTCGTCTATGGATTGAACCCTAAGATAAGAGCTATGGTATGGATGTGGAAACCAGCATCAGTAGCGGAAGCGGTAGAAAATGCGTGTTACGCGGAAGAACACTTGAACTTAATCGGGGGTACAAGATCGGCATTTCCGCATCGCCCAGGATTCGTAGGAAAGACCCCAAGGACATTTCCTAGGGGAGGGGGCTCAAGGCCACCACCCATGGTAAGCAAGGCGTACCAAGGACAGTAGCTGCATGGATTTCAATGGAAACTAGTGCAGCGTCTCGTTCATCGCCAACTGTGCAAACAGGTCCACGACCATCGCAGGAAACAGCTAATAGGAGCAGGGGTTCCAGGGGGAGGAACTCATTTCAGGGACAGTCACCTAACAGTGCACCGGTTCCATCTCATATTACCTGTTGGAGGTGCAAAGGACCCCATTACCAGCGTGACTGCCCAGAGTTACAATCAGGGTTTGTGCATAGAGAAGGAAAGGCACCGATGGGGAGATCAGGTAACAACCACCAAATTTATGCAGGGGTTAATAACCGCTAGGCTGAACATCAATCCATAGTGATAGAGTCATCAGGTACGTTAAATCATACCCATGTTAAGATTTTGTTTGATTTTGGAGTGACAGATAGTTTCATTTCACCATCTGCATTAGAAAAGAGTGGGTTGGCAGCCTACGAGCACGATGACTTTAAACAAGTCGAAATGGCTTCGAGGGACAAACAAGCTGTAGGACCTAGTGTTGATAATTGTATAGTAAACCTAGGAGTATGCACCACCAGGTTGAAGGTATACGTCACTTCTCTTGGAGCATATGAACTAATCATTGGAATGGATTGGTTAGCATCTCATCGAGCTTTAGTAGATTGTTTCGCAAAGAAGGTGCTTTGTATTGATGATGAAGAAAAACCGATAGAGATTCAGGGTGTGCAGAGAAAAGTGTCATTACGCTTTATATCAACTATGAAGGTCAAACGGTGCTTGAGGCAAGGGTGTCGACTGTATGTAGTGGAAGCAGTGGGGGAAAGGAAAGGACCCTCATTAGATCAGTATCCGGTATTGTCAGAATTTCCAGATGTTTTTTCGGATGAGTTACCAGGGTTACCTCCTGAAAGGGAGCTTGATTTTACTATTGAGCTTAAACCTGGTGCAGAACCAATATCCAAGACTCCGTATCGAATGACAGCGCCGGAACTTTGTGAATTTCAAATGCAGTTGAAGGATTTACTAGACTTAGGGCTAGTAAGGCCTAGTGTCTCACCTTGGGGCACACCAGTAATTTTTGTAAAGAAGAAGGACGAATCCTTACGATTGTGTATAGACTACAGGGATTTGAACCGTGCTATGGTGAAGAATAGGTACCCAATGCCGCGAATAGATGACCTCTTCGATCAGATGAAAGGAGCAACAGTATTCTCAAAGATCGATTTGCGATCAGGGTATCATCAGTTGAGGATTAAGGAAGGTGATATCCAGAAAACTGCCTTTTGAACTCGGTTTGGACATTACGAGTTTGTTGCGGTACCTTTCGGATTGACAAATGTGCCAGCAGTATTCATGAGTCTCATGAACGGCGTATTCTGGAAGTACTTAGATCGATTTGTACAAGTTTTTCTAGATGACATACTCATATATTCCAAGAATGAAAGAGAACACGAGGAACACTTACGAATAGTGTTGTCTTTCCTTAGAGAGAACAAATTGTATGGGAAGCTGTCGAAGTGTTCCTTCTTCCAGAAGGAAATCCACTATTTAGATCACATCATTTCAGGCAAAGGAATCTCTGTGGACCTAGAAAAGGTAAGGGCCATTATGGAATGGCCAGTGCCGAAGAATGCACATGAGGTGAGAAGCTTCATGGGGCTAGTGGGTTATTATCGGAGATTTGTGGAAGGATTCTCAAAAGTAGCGAAACCCATCACCACTTTGCAATGCAAGGGGGTCAGGTATGAATGGACAAAAGAATGCGATAGCACATTCGCTGAGCTTAAGAGGTTACTAACTAGTGCGCCAATTCTACAAGTGTCAGATATGGAAAAGGACTTCACGGTCTGCACGGATGCCTCTAAACAAGGGTTGGGGGCCGTGATAATGCAGGATGGGGGAGTAATAGCTTATGAGTCAAGAAAGTTGAAAAATCACAAAGAGTTATACGCGACTCATGATTTAGAGTTAGCAGCTATAATGCTGGCTCTGAAACTTTGGAGGCACTACCTTTTTGGGAGAAACTTTGAACTCAAAACAGACCATCAGAGTTTAAAACATCTCTTCACTCAAAGAGATCTGAATGCTAGACAGAGACGATGGAGTGAGTTCATGAGTGAGTATGATTTTGGTATTTCGTATATAAAGGGAAAGGAAAATGTGGTCGCGGATGCCCTGAGTAGGAGACCACGTATATTCTCCTTGGTAACCTTAAAGGTCATTCTAAGGGAACATGTGTTGGCACAACTACTAGGAGACAGTTGGTATTTAAAGGTTACGTCAAACCTCCAGAGCGGGAGACAGTTAGACCCAAAGTATGAGGGATATAATCTAGAAACAGATGGATTGTTAAGATATCGAGGAAGGATGTATATCCCGAAGAACGGGGATATTCGAAGCATCATACTAAAGGAAGCCCATAAATCACTTTATTGTGCACATACGGGTGTGAAGAAGATGTATGCAGAAATGAAGAAGCTCTTATTTTGGGTAGGTATGAAGCGCGATGTAGTCCATTTTGTCGCCAAATGCCTAGAGTGTCAGCAGGTGAAAGACGACCACCATCACCCGGAAGGCCTCCTACAACCACATGATGTCCCTATGTCTAAGTGGGAAGTTATCTCTATGGATTTTGTTGTAGGATTGTCGCTCACATCTCATAGACACAATGTCATTCTTGTGATAGTGGATAAGTTAACCAAGAGTGCTCACTTCATTCTGGTTAGAGACACATATGATGTTACAGATGTGACACGAGTAGTCATAAGCGAAGTTATCCGTTTGCACGGGATACCAAAGAAGATTATTTCAGATAGGGACTCCAGATTCACATCTAGGTTTTGGACAAGTTTACAGTCAGCATTGGGGACTCAGTTGAACTTAAGCACAACTTATCATCCTGAAACATATGGGCAATCTGAGAGAGTAAATCAAGTCATGGAAGACATGCTTAGGATGTATGTAATGGATAATCAAACCCAGTGGGAGAAGTACCTACCTTTGGTAGAGTTTGCTTACAATAACAGTTATCATAGTTCCATTGGAATGCCACCATATGAAGCTTTGTATGGAAGGCCATGCAGAACACCATTGAGTTGGGATAGATTGGAAGAACGAGTAACAGTTGGGCCAGAATTGATTCAGGAAATGGAGGAACAGGTGATTCAGATCGGACATAGACTAAAAGAAGCACAGGATAGACAAAAAAGTTATGCGGATGCACACAGGACCGACCGAAATTATGAAGTGGGAGATCAGGTTTTCATTCGAATCAGGCCTAATAAGAGTACCATACGGTTTGGGAAGGGGAAAAAGTTGTCACCTCAGTTTATAGGGCCATTTAGGGTCCAAGGGAAAGTTGGATCCGTTGCTTATCGTCTCGTACTGCCACCCCACTTGCATAAAACTCATAATGTATTTCATGTATCTATTTTACGTCATTATGTTGCTGATGAATCACATAAACTAAATTGGAAAGAATTGCAGGTATCAGACGTGGGAACCCTCACGGTCGAACCGTTACGCATATTAAATCGTAGAGTCTGGCAGCTTAGAAACCATTTGGTATACCAAGTTAAGGTCCAATGGGACAAGTATAGTCCAGGATCTGCTACTTGGGAGGACGCCGAGACACTACGGCGAGACTATCCATCACTATTTTGACCATTTCGAGAACATGTTTCTCGAAGGTGGGGTGTATGTAACACCACCTTTTGACTTAGACAGCCAGGATTACCTGAGGCCCATACACTTTATTTTCTAGTCACAGTGAAACTATTAAGTGATACACTTAAACTTTAAAATTTATGAACTTTTATGTGGATGTGAACTTTATGAACGTTTACATGTCATTGATGATGATGCATGCAATGCGATCTATTATGTGAATGTGAACTTTATGAATGCTTAAATACTATTGATGATGATGCATGTGATGCGATCCATTATGTGAATGTGAACTTTATGAATGTTTAAATGCTATTGTTGATGATGTATATGATGAGACATATTGTGAGAAAGATAAATTGTTGAATGTTTAAATACCATTAGAATGGAGTTGGATACGATGAAATCTATTTTGGTAAATGATAATCTTGTGAATGTGTAAAAAGTATGAATTATGGGATATTGTGGAATCTAATTCAAATTGGAAAACTTTGATGTAAATGTATTGATACGGGGATACCCAAATTGAAATGATGAAAGTATGCAGTTATATGATGATAATGCATAGAAAAATATGAGTTGTGTTGCAGACTAATCTGCAGGTTATGGGCTATGAAATAGCCAAGTGGTAATGATGATGAAAGTGGATAATGGGACCACTAATTGGAAAACATTATGGTATGAATAATGTATATGGAAATTATATTGATTTGAATGCATTGCTATGATACATGGACTATTGCATGATTTTTGGTACTAACACTGCCCAAAACCAAATAAACGATGACAAAACCTCTAGCAACACGGTGCCCCTGTGTGTTCCAATGTAGGGTGTTGACTCTGGTTCTATTAGGAGGGGTGGAGGCATTTCCCACCGTGTATCTTCCATTGTAGGGTGTTGACCTTGGTACTATTAGGAGGGGTGGAGGCATTTCCCACCGTGTATCCTTCAAAACCTGAAGTCATGGGAGAACGGTGCTAGTCACGCTCCCCAGGTCGTGTGATGATGACTGTTAGTTGCCTGCTAGAGAAGCTTGGTCGAGTGAGCGACACTTCCACTTACGAGTTCTATTTGGAGTTAGGTCAGTATAGCTGATGCTCCAAGATAGTCTAGCAGAGGATGGATATGAATGGAGTTGGAAGTAGGTTTGGAAGGAAGGATGAGTAGATAGTTGAGACTTTATGGGGGTCTATCATGTGGTGGGAGTTGATGAAGAAAAATGTGTATATATCAATATTCATTATGATGTAACTAAACCACAGTTGTTTAAAATAAATTATTGAACCGGATAATTGTGATTAAAGAATTTCTTAAACAATTAAGGATTGTTGTCTTTTATGAAAGAATAGCCTTGCTGACTAGATTGAATGTATATCTAAATTATTAAAGAATGACAGTTTGATTATTAGTACATGCACGAGGTTTGCATGTACTAGCTACACATGCATTCCTTGTACATATACATTAGTATGTATGGACTTCTTGATTTACTTACTGATATTGTCAGTTACTCGCTGTGAATGTATGAACCATGCCTTTTCATTTGTAACATCAGATACCTTAACTTCGGGATGAAGTTTCTTGAAGGGTGGGTGTATGTAACGACCCTAATTGAATAAATGATTAAAGATTATAAAGCAAAATTAATTAAAGAAAATAAGTGTGATTAATTAAGTAATAATCAAACTGAAGATCCCATTTAATGACTTGTGACATAAATTTAAGAGATCAATAAAAAAATGAGATAACAGGGATTGCGTATGCAGTAGAGGTTGGCGTATGCAGGGCGAGAAGCCCAGAAATCCCGAGATGATAAAATATTAATGAAGGAATGAAGGACGGAGGACGGGGGGTGGTTGTGGAGTAAAGGCGTGAGTCGGTCGGGAGGAATAAGGGAGGGAAGAGGGGGATGTACGCACCATTCGACAGGGGGGGATGGTAGCGGAGGACTGTTTTCTTGCTATCTGCAGAGAGCCGAGAGCTTTGCTGTGAGATTGGTGCGCTCAGATTGAGGCACAAGATTTTCTGGTTGTGACATATTGATCAGGGAGGCACTGAGTTGCTAGAGGTTTTGGGCATGGGGGCCAGGATATCTGTAGATATCCTGGAGCTAGGTCATTTTCCTAGTTGGTAGGGTAGACAATAGTTTTGGGCAATTATTTTTCTATGTTTGCAGCAGGACTGGACTGTGTAGCAGTTAGTAGGAGAGCAGCAACAAGGCAGCTGGCAACAGAAATTAGCATCAGAACCTGGTACTTTCTCAAGTTATGCATTTATTTACTTCTACTATGAAATCAGTATTCACCGATAAATCTAAGTTACTGAAGTTGCTGTTATAAAAATCAAATATCATGCTATGAATTTATGTTTCAGTTCACTTTCATAAAATGTTTAGGAAAATTAATGATGTTTAGAAATATATGGGCATTACATATATCAAGTATTAACAAAATTCTCACATTGTTGTCTTTTATGATGGTATATTGCTGATTTTATTGGAGAGGATATCCACATTAATAAAATTCGACCCTTTTTGTATTGTTTTTATTTTTATTTTTTTAAATAAATAATAAATACTAAATTTGGTCTGATTTTATTGGAGAGGATATCCACATTAAGAAAATTTGACCATTTTGTATTGTTTTTATTTTTATTTTTTGAATAAATAATAAATACTAAGTTTGGATAGGCTTATCAATTTTAAAACAGATGCTCTATGTTGTATGCAAATTTTTTTTTAAATTTATTTTATTGAAAAGGAAAAAATAATTATCCTTTTAATGTGTTATTAAATTTTAAAATAACTCTCTTATGATTGGTTATAATTTATTTTCTTAAGATGTTCATCAACTAGAGAGCTTTTAATGAAGCACTAATGTCTATCATATATATCATCTCCCATCAAAGAAATGTTTTTTCCTAAGCTAGGAAATAACAACATCTTTAACAAGTTTGATTTAAAGAGTGGATTTTGGAAGATAGGTATAAATATGGTATATTCATATAAAATTTATTTTATTATCTCAAATGGTAAATGGGTAGTATCAATGGTTTGTTATGCCATTCACTTCATAATTTTAAAAATGAATGGAGGATGTGTTTATACATCTAGATTTTGTAATTATTTATATTGATGACTTGTTGGGCTATTGTTTGCACTTCAAATAGCACAAAATACATTTGTAGAAAGTATATGAAGTTCTGTATAAGCATGGAATTTACCAGTAAAAAAAAATATAGAGTTTTCTAAAACTAGAATTGAACACATTGGGTTAATTTTAGTTGAAGGAAAAGTTGAGCTACAAGAGTATGTGCTGAAATATTTACAGAATTTTTGAGATGAAATTTTGGATAAAAGGAAGCTCCAAATATTCCTTAGATGTCTAAATTATATCAGACATTTTTATGAACAAAAAACCAAGGATGCTAGAATTTAACAAAAATTATTGGGAGGTAAAATTGTTTGGAATTCTAGAATGACTCAACAATTCAAATAATCAAATAGAAATTATAGAACCTACTAAAGCTACATCTTCCATCAAAATACTTACATTTCATATTAGAAATGGATGCCTCAAATGATGTATGGGCATTGAATTGCTGCAAAAGCACACTCATGGAGAAGAGGTTTGTATGCATACTTCGGGATGATCCAAAGATGTTGAAGAAAGATATCCATCATAAAACAAATAAATTATTGTTGTTAAAAATGGAATCAAATGATTTTTAAAACTCTAATCATAAGTTAGTTTGTTTAGTTGGTTTACCTAACTATTATACAACTACATAATAGTTATGGTCTTCTTGTATTATATATGTACGCCTATGTACATGATTATTTGAAGCATTGATGAATATAGAGTATGTCTTTTTTGCCAGTGTTTATTTATATTTGTTCATCATGGTTTCTTGATTGCTTCAGTTCTTTATATTATGTTTCTGTTGTTTTCTTCATTATGAATCTAACAGTGGTATGAGAGCGAAGGTGGATCTCTGCAAACCCCAGTATGCGGCAAAGAGGAGAAGGGACAAGGGATTTTCGGTGGTGGGGTGAATATGGAAGCGGACAAGAATGGTGATTTCACTGTCGGTTGTCGCCTCAACATCAAAACCACCGTGGGAGACGAATTTGAGGCCAAAGTAATCACATTTGATAAACCTTTGAATATTTTTGTTCTTCAAGAATCTGCAGGCAATGGGACGTGAGCATTCTTTTAACCTTCGCGCTGAGAAAATCGCAGTTAAACTTCATGCATCGTGCCTCTTTTCTCTGCAACACAACCTTTTATTCTTATTTTGTCTTTACACGACTATATCCAGATTCTTCTCGCATAAGATTTAGGGAAAAACAATTTTTTTTAATAGAGGAACGATGGTGAGATGCCCCCATTGGATAGTCAGTGCACCGCTGCACATTTTAAGAGCATAGTTGAGATTTCCGTTTCTGCATTCTTTTAAGAGGAGTGAAGTTTATTTTTTAATTTTCAAAAATGACTTGTGATTTAGTTTTTATATTACGGTGGTTATGTTTTGGAGAGTTAAAGTGGCATTGAAGTAGAGAAGGATTTTTGGCATCAGAAAACAAATTAAAAAAAAAATAAGTGAGTGAAAAAGATAAAAGTGAATGAAAACATATGAAGTGGAATAAAAATTTTCCGTGTAGGAAATTAAAAGACAAGCGAATTAAAAGAGAAGACTATGTTTGGTATTTTTGGAGTGGAGCAATATCATTTCTTACAAAAGATAAATTTACAAGGCTTGGTGTGAGGGGATTTAGAAAGAATTTACTATATGAAGCATAAAGCATATGGAGAAAAACATAAGAAGATTGAAAATTTATATGGAGGAGTTTCCTCCATTATAATTAAATGTACATGAAGTTATAAGGGTTTCTTTTCATAGAGAAGTTATAAGACCTATTGCTAAGAGCATTTGTTAGTATGATTTTTGTAATGAAGTTATAAGGTAGTTCTAAAGGTGTTATAAGGGATCTACAAATTGTATTTGCAAAATTTCATTTGGTGTTATTAAGTTGTAGACTTACTCGAACTTGAATAAGGGGGTGTCTCTTAGGATCTTTGTGTGTGTCTAAGTCATTGATAACCTCTCTTCCATATTCTGCATAATGGCAAGAATTGAAGAAATATTTACAATATTGCGCGCATTAATTAACTCAATTATAGAATCTACAATTGCAATAAACAAGTGCACTCTGAGCACAATGATTAGTTGTTTACAAGTAACGCACAAGAAGATTGATATGTTCAAACTTCAAAACAAGTTGTTGTCTGATGAGTTAAGTTTTCTTCGACACCAACAATGTAATTTTGACAAACAATATGACATCAAGGATGCGAATAATGAAGATGTTGAGTTGACTAGTGATGAAAGTCATAAACATGAAGATGAATTAGATGAAATCCCTATTACAAGAAAAGTTATCAATAAATGTGGCAAAGAAATTATAATTGTTCGACCATGGGAAGAATTACTCTTTAAACGAAATAGATATGGACTAGAATATGAAAATGATGCTAACAAACTTTTTCATTTTCCTAATTATTGCGAACCTGTTTTCTTTGCGAGTGGAGGTTTTTTGAATGATGATAAGATGACAGAGCTTGACGATATTGGTAAGGAACAGGTATAGGATATTGTTGATGAAGATGTTGTTACAGATATTCCAGATCATGATAATAAGTCAGATAAAGAATCCATATAGTGCAAACAATGTCACCGGTTTGGCCATGATAAGTCAAACTATTTTGATATTCACCCATGCATATTTTGTGGGAAGAAAAATCTCCCCTCAGTAAGGTGCCAAAAGTGCAAGCGGAAACAACTTCATTTTGAATGGTTAGGGAATTGGTGTTGGCATTTGGAAGCCAATTTATTGGAGCAGTCTTATCGCCGGATTTATACACAAGTACAGTCGTACTTGATTGGAGATATTTATACAATTGATGGACATGAATGTTTTTCAAGATTTGATGAATTAGGGTATGATCGAGGCCCAGATGATGTAGTCTTCTGAGTTGAAGATCGAGTCTGCAGACTCCCCTGGAAGACAGTTTGATTAACCTTTTCCACTTTACATTGTGAAAGCGTACACATTGTTCCAATAGCTTATATAGGTGTTGGATATATTCTTGGCCATACTTGTGAATGATGTTTAAGGGAATTGAAACCACTTGTCCCTGACAGGGGGGAAATCTAGTTGAGTCAGGGTCCAATTTTGATTTTGAGTTAGGTTCCAAGTTTGATTTAGAGCTTGTGAACAGATGATCAAGTATGCAACCTAGTTCTTGGTATGCAGTCTTGTTCCTAAACATATTTTTGTTGATATGGTTTGTAGTCAGCTTAAAACCACCAATTGAGCAGAAGACATGAAGTTCTACTTGTTACATTTTCAAATTTTTGAGCCTTGAGCTCTTGTTAATTTATAGTCAACTTAAAACCATGTCATTTAGTAGAAGAAATCATCTTCTGCTAGACATTCGGTTTGTGGTCATCCCAAAAACCACCAAATGAGTTTGTGGTCACCCTTAAACCACCAATATAGTAGAAGACATCAACTTCTGCTATTTTTTCAGAGTTCAGAGAGCATCTTCAATCAACCCTTTGAATATTCGCTTGACACATGTGATTGTCAAGTAGTGATAGTTTTTCAGGCAAGAATGAACTTATGATTAAAGGGAGATGTTAAAACTCTAATCATAAGTTAGTTGGTTTAGTTGGTTTACCTAACTGTTATATAGTTACATAACAGTTATGGTCTTCTTGTATTATATATGTACGTCTATGTACATGATTATTTGAAGCATTGATGAATACAGAGTATGCATTTTCTGCTAGTGTTTATTTATATTTGTTCATCATGGTTTCTTGATTGCTTCAGTTCTTTATATTATGTTTTTGTTGTTTTCTTCATTATGAATCTAACAATGATTTAGATTAATTTTGAAGAATTTACATTTCCCAATAAGAGAAAGTTTGAAGCATATCAAAGGAATGCTTAAGAACCATAGATTGTTAGAATAGGGTAAAAACAAAATTCTTACATGAAGTTTGTTGTTAGATGGGTATGACTTTGATATCGTATATAAGCCAGGAAAAGAGAGTTTTTTTGCATATCTATTGACTAGGGAAGGAAAATATATATGGTAAACATAAATCAAAATTTCTGAAATCAAAATGTTTCATCAAGCATCATCTTCAACCTGCTCTAAAGGGATTCAAATGGATCTTTGTGTGAAAATTGTAAAATTGTTATTGTTTTGATTGTATAGTACATCATATCAAATCATGTTAGTTTATAGACAAGATTTTGCATAAGTTGGTTAACAAATATAACAATAGTGTCTAACGTGTCACATTTTTAACATAGCCCAAAACTGTACACTCGAGCTCATGGTAGTGGTCAATCGGCAGGTCATGGATATTTAGTCATAGAAGAAACTTGGTTATGGTATAATGATTATTGTGCTACAATGTCTTATGTTTTAGATCATATTTTATTGCGAGAGTATAATAAATCAAAGTATGTTTTAGATCATATTTTATTGCGAGAGTATAATAAATCAAAGTCCTTATTGGTGGAGATATTTTAAAGATTTTACTTATCCATATTTTCATAGAAGTACTAGTTTTAGTCAAGTTACTGGTCCGAATTTTATCACATGGTTAAGATTCAAAGTTGAATAAGTCAACAAAACTAACTGTTGGTTTGTCTTCAGAATTTCATACCATGGAAGTAAATTGATAACGGAAGACAAGCCACTAGAATAACCATAATATAAAATCCAAAGTGTCTTTTACAGGTATGTAATTGCACCTATCGACTAGATGTCATTCCACATGACGGGATATCATTTCTATAAATGCTTAGATTTGTTATCTCCAATGGCTAAATACCATGTATCTCCAACTTATGATAATCATTAATATACATCTCCGTGAGATTATCATGATCCTTTCAGTGGTGGTTCTCCAACATGGTATAGCATAATGAATCGTATGGAAGGATAATGGGTCTTTTATTCTTATTTTGTAAAGTCTAACTGGACGACAGTAGTACCAATCATGATTTTATAGATTCATGTCAAAAATCTCCACTTTGTACTTAAATATGTTGTTAGGTCCGCTCGAAAAATATGGATGGGTCCCCTTATGCTTGAAAGGACCTCACGGGATGAGATAATGGTTGTTATCCCGACAACTTCCCAATAATCTCACAAGGACATAGGAGTATACCTTTCGATGCCATTGTAGATTTCTTGTAACTGGATACCGGGATCCAATATTATAAATAAATCCTGATATCTCTCATTTTGGTCATTCAAATTTGGTGAGAATGATTCTTGTATAGAGTCTGAAATATGCTCTTCAACTTGCACTCTAAGTGATCCCAGTGCATAAAAGAAATCTCTTAAGTACGTAAGTCTTTTGAGTCTGTAATATTGAAACATATGTGTGCTCTATGCCACAAAGAATTGTCTGATCTCGGCATATAAAAAATTGTGTTTAAGAAATATGTTTATAAAGACTGGCCTAGATAAGACCTTATCATTCGTATGTGGTTTCCGTCTGTTTTTGCAACATATGATTTTAATAATACTGAGCACAACACAGGTGAGTATGTTTCTGCTTTAGGTAGGTACAATGCACTCTGAGTCAACCATATGATTGGCCTCCACGATAACCTCCAAGGAGAAACTTATTTAGTTAACTCCCTTAGTGCTCTTGCAAAAATGGAAGGGGAAATAACTTGTTTTACCACTTCCTCTTCACAAGGAAGAGACAAAGATCGATATTTGCAATTGAAAATGTTATGTCAATCTCATGAGAAATTGAAGAGAGTAAAATCAACCTCTGCACTAGCTGCATAAAATACTACGCTTGTCCAAGCATAATATCATGCTTTACAAGCCTAGATAAAAATAAACATGGTTAATAAAGAGCGATACGAAAACTATGGTGTTACTCGTGACAATCCCCATAGCTTGGAAGAAACTGCACGATGAAAACCTTTCCTAAGCGCATGGAAAAAATGGTGCAATCTAAAATATGGCACCAAGGACAGAAAAATCCCATATTTTTTGAGTAACTCAGAAGACTTAACTTAGATCCTTCTCCTTTATCAAATCTAAATTGCAGGTCTCAGAGATAAATCCTTACGATTTTTCAAAAAAGGAATGCTTGGGCTAAGACCTAGAAATCTATATTTAAGAATAGAGTTACTTGGAGTGATTTAGCACATAGATTAACTTCGGGATTCACAGGAAATCTCGAAATATGGTGGAAAATATTATCTCCTATTGAGAAAATGAAGATAATGGAAGTTGAAAAACCACTAGAAGAATTGATTAGAGTTGTTGTTGCTGAATTTTATGGAAATGCTTTACTTGAGGAGAAATTACATGCTCACATTTTCATGAAGCAGAAATTGTGTGAAATTTCCCAACTTCCTAAATTCTTTTGTACCATGAAGGATTTGTTTGATCAGAACCTAGATACTGATAATACTTCCTATATCAGGAAGTATTTAGCATCTATGCCTAGTAGAATTCCAGATTTGGTGCGAGAAACATATCCCTATGAAGTATCTATGATGGATGAATTATATTTAGAAAGAATGCAAGAATTGGTTGTTAAGTCCCTTAAGAAGGACATTTTACAAAGAAAAATAGATAAATATGCTAAAAAACAGTTAGGCTTCAACAAACTAGTCTCTGACAGTTATGCTGAAACCTATCATTTTGGTTGCAAATCTAACTAGCGTAAAAGTAAGAAATGTGTCTTTGATTGCACTTGCAAGAAGTGTAAGTTCTAGCAATCAAGTTATAAATCTCATCATTTTAAGAATCATTTTCACTACCGAAGGTATTTTTCCAAGACAAAATCATTTTTTTAGAAAAAAACTAATCTTGTTAAGAAATCCACTTGCTGTATTTGTTCTAATCCTGGCCATTGGGCTAATCAGTGTCCTTTGTGAGGAAAAACCAACCATCGACAAAAAATTATTGAACTTTTTCTATCTTCATATGATCCTACTGAATGGGATCCTGTTGAGTCTCCTCGTTCATATGGTGAATACCTCAGCGTTACTGATTCTAATTATAATTTTGATTCCGATTGTGAAGATCTAAGCTCTTTTGTAAATAACATCCACATGCTTGCTTCTCATTCTGATTCAAAAACTTATATAGATAATATTGATTTTCTTTGAACTTGCTCCATCAAAATATTTTGTTTTGATGTTACTCCTGCATCTATTGAACATCAAATTGACCAACTTACTATTCACATTTCTTCCTTATTTGTTGGTGACTTTAGGTTTCGGATAGCCAAATTTCCTCCCTACAACAACAACTTGTCTCCCTCTTGCAACCTAACATGACGTATATTTCCAGTTATTATCCTATTGATCATTGTTTTCAAGTTACTAAGCCACCAAGGCCTTTACACACCCACAAGGAAAAGGTGAAAAAGAAGAATCCCCTTTCTTGCACCAAATAAAGTCATATGGAGATAAGCATGCAATACTAGTCATACCAGTCATTGATGAAATGAATTTTTCTTCCTTGATAGATTCCTATGATGACATAGTAAAACAATTGATAGATTCCTATGATGACATAGTAAAACAAGTTGAAGACAAAGAGGAAGAAATAAGATACAAAAATCTTTAAATCAAGATGAAAGAGAATTAACAAGATTGAAAGCCGTGGTGAGTAAAGAATTAGAAGACGAATTGTATGGCTATTTTCAGGAAATAAAAGAAGAAATTTCTGAACAGACAATGTCCATATTGTTTCCCCATTTTAATGGCTTAGATGACATATTAGTCCCCATAATAGGAATCTAGGTTCCCAATTACAGTCTTTACCATCTTGATGTCCAGATACATATAGGTGAAATGAGTTCTTGTGCCATGTTTCCATCTATACATGAATATTACTCGCAAAATATTACTATATCATTTAGAGAAAGCAATGGAACTATGGTTCCCATTTTAGTATTTTTTCATGATTTCCTTTTTTACTGAATGAGCAAAGGTGATTGTAAATTTGTGTTGTTATGATATTGGTGTTAATATGATTTTGGGACAAGATTTTGTAAATAAATATCTTCCTTTCAAAGTTATTTTTGATGAAATACGTTTGCATGTAATATTGTTAAGTTTTTCTTCCATCATAATAAAATTTTTGAAAACAAAATATGCACAAATGTCATAGATGAAGTTGAAAATTCTCTAGAAAAAATTTTGAAGGTTAAAAAGATAATTTGAAATATTGAATTACATAGATAAGAAAATATATCTTATATCAAGGTAAAGATAGAAAAGGATTGTACCTCTAAATATTTAGATACCTTTTGAACCAAAGAACAATATTTTGTGAAACTACCTTACACAAAAAATAATTATCGTAAACCTCAAAAGGCCTATCCATGGGCTTGTCTAACCTTTTATGTAAACAAACATTTTGAATATAAAAGAGGAAATCCGGGGACGTTCATCAATTACAGAGCTTTGAATGAAGCACTCATTCTTATCATATGTTTTCTCATCAAAAGAAATGTTTTTTTTGTTAAGATGGGAAATGACAACATTTTTAGCAATTTTGATTTAAAGAGTGGATTGGCATATAGGTATAAATACTAATCGATATAAAACTAATTTTGTGGTTTCACATGGGAAATATCAATAACGTGTTATGTCATTTGGTTTGAAAAATTGTCCCTCATAATATGTTTTTAGAGATATTTATACTAATGACTTGTTGGTCTATTCTCTAGATCTTTAAAAAATTAAAATTCATTTGCAGAATGTATATAAATCTCTATATAAGCATGAAATTTCTATGTGAAAATCAAAGATAGAGTTTGCTAAAAGTAGAATTGAATAACTTATGTTAATTTTAGCTGAAGGAAATTTGAGCTACAAGAACATGTATTTGAATTTTTTTATCAAAAAAAGTTCCAAAGATTCCTTGGATTTCTAAATTATATTAGACATTTTTATGAACAAGCCAAGGATGTGATAATTTTATAAAGAAAATTGAAAAGTAAAATTGCTTGGAATTATAGAATGAAGTTGTACTAATGCACATATACACACATATATTTGTCCAACACATAGTATTATCACATTATTTGTTATAGCATTATATTTTTATCAAGATGACATATGGTAACTTCATTGTTATTCATGTTATAACATCTTCCCCATACTAGGATGTAGGAGTTGGTTTTAACCCAATCAACATATATATAGCCATCAATCAAGTACATAAACCAATGTAAATAGTTAGAAAGTAATAGATAATTTAGAAAATAAACACATATTATAGAATATTCATGACATTATAAAATGAATAACCGGTTAAATGTCATATATATTTAGTAAACACTAGGGATTCACTGACTATGAAATATTATACCACCAATTTCATATTGAATAATTAAAATTCTACAATATATTTCCTAGTATATAGGGGTGGAGGGGTATTTTTAATATATTAAAAACATGTAGATATTGGGAGGTTTAAAATTAGGTATCATGGGAGGAGGAGAAGCTTGGTGTTTAGAATATGCTTCTTTCTACTCATTTGTCTACACCCTTCAAACAATGACATATTCATTCTCCTCTTATTATTTTCTTCTTCGTGGGAGGAGGAGAACCTTGGTGTTTGGAATATGCTTCTTTCTACTCATTTATCTACACCATTCAAGCAATAACATATTCATTCTCCTCTTATTATTTTTTTCTTCCTCCTTGTTTAATGCCATAATTCTCTCTATGACATGAAAATCTCTTACATTTATAACAAACAAGACTTTTCATATCCTCAATTCTCCCATAGCAACATATTTCAGTTATTCTTCCATTAATATAAAACACATTATGGTCAAAGATAATAGCAACCTATTTCATGTATTCTAAAATATTTGACCAAGATATGAAAGATCTACTTATTACAATGGAATTCTAATGAATTCCCATAACTTCTATAAATACTTTTTCCATGCCCATTAAAGAGATATACTAATGAATCAAAGGCCGATTTCTCTATTACTAGTGTGGGAATGATATGAGGAAGAATGCTTTGGATAACATATACCATTTTGATCTCATTGTATGATGCAAATAATTAGTGTTTCTAGAAGCTTCATTAATCTATAAATTTATTTATTGATTAGATGGAAAAAAAAAATAGATAATGCACTAGTTTGCATAATTCTAGTCTATGCACACATAAGAATTATTTCACACAACATATTAAAGTAGATTTAGAAAAGGGTATTCAATTTTTTTTTATGAAAAATAAAATAAAATACATATATATAATTAGAAATGCCTATCTGAAAGGGTTGGAGACCTATTGGCTAGTTTTATATTTTCACTCAAATTTTCCAAAAACTTCTATTTAATATTATTAGATAAATTTTCATATTATTCCATCAATATTAAATAATTAATATTTTCTCTGTTTCTTTACATACAAGTATCGAATAAATTAATATTTCTTTTTCTTTTTTAATTACAACCTTCTAATAAATGAAATATAATATTATTTTCCTTTTATTTTTTAATTACAGCCATGTAATAAACTAGTTATAATATTGTATTTTATTTTTTAATTACAGCTATGTAATAAACGAGGTATGATATTTCAGTACGTCATTTTTAAACTTCCGTATTCCTATCATTTTAGTTTTGGTAGATAAAATGTTAACAGGTGTAATTTTTCATAACTTAATCTCATAGGGCTATGTAACTAAGATGTGAATGTCTGAAACCTACTGCAAATAGATACTTGACGACATATTTTGTTAGTAAAAATTCATCCTTTACATTGTTCCTTATTGTGTGACTTATTGTTCAGAAATTGTTCACAGTAGAAAGACTGCCCCGGGAATGATATCTCTCGATATTCGAGAGTTCTTAGTTTCTTAATCTTTGAATATTCCCCACGATGCATAAGCTGGAAAGAAATCCTAAAATACTTAAGGTATGTAGGAAATCCTAAAAGAATTAAGGTTTGTATGGTTTTCTTAGCAAGAATTCAACCTTTTCATTGTTCTCCTTTGTGTGACTAATGCTTGAAGATAGAAAGACAGCCGGGGGAATGATATCTATCCATATTCGAGAGTTAATAGTTTCTTAATATTTGAATATCCCCAACAATGCATAAGCTGGAGAGAATCAATAAAAGAATTAACGTATGTACTGTAGATGTAAGATAAGTACTCGGAGGCACTGAGTACTGCAACTTTTATATCTTTAATAATTAATATTAAAGACTGCCCCGGGAATGATATCTGTTGATATTGGAGAGTTATTACTTTCTTAGTCTTTGAATATTCTCCACTACGAATAAGCTGGAAAGAAACCCTAAGGTATGTAAGAAACCCTAAAAGGCTTAAGGTATGTATTGTTTTCTTAATAAGAATTCATCCTTTTCATTGTTCTCTTTTGTGTGACTAATTGTTCACGGTATAAAGATGGTCCCGATGATATCTATCAATACTATTCGAGAGTTAACAGTTTCTTAATCTTTGAATATCCCCAACAATGCATAAGCTGGAAAGAAACCTTAAAAGAATTAACGTATTAACGTATGTACTGTAGATGTAAGATAAGTACTCGGAGGCACTGAGTACTACAACTTTTATATCTTTAATAATTAGTATTAAAGACTGCTCCGGGAATGATATCTGTCGATATTGGAGAGTTATTAGTTTCTTAGTCTTTGAATATTCTCCAAAATGAATAAGCTGGAAAGAAACCCTAAAAGACTTAAGGTGTGCAAGAAACTCTAAAAGAATTGGGGTATGTATTGTTTTCTTAGTAAGAATTCATCCTTTTCATTGTTCTCTTTTGTGTGACTAATTGTTCACGGTAGAAAGACGGCCCGAATGATACCTATCAATATTATTCGAGAGTTAACAGTTTCTTAATCATTGAATATCCCCAACATTGCATAAACTGGAAAGAAACCTTAAAAGACTTAACGTATGTACTTCAGATGTAAGATAAGCGCTCGGAGGCACAGGGGTATTCAAGCACTTTCCTAGTTGCAGAGAAGACCAGAATTCATAACCTGGAAAGAAACCCTAAGAGAATCAACGTGTGTATTGTAGTTGTAAGATACGTACTCGGAAGTGTTGGAGTATTCAGAGAGTTTCCCTGCTGCAGAGAAGACAACAACACCCACGCTCGCGTCGCACAGTATTGACAACTCCTCAGCTTTCTTCATTAACCCACGTCGTCTCTTTCTAAAACTGGCGTTCCTGCTCGCTTCATTTTCTATCTTCCTTATTTCTGTTTTTCCTAATCCTCGTCCCATCTATACTACAAATAAACAAACAATGAATACTATTCCAAATATTCTAACTAGACATCACCAACCGAAAACCACAATAACAGAACGCATAGTATTTCTTACCTTCTGGCAAAGATCAGTAGAAGACTAAAATTAGAAGTCTCACAGCATCCGGGAAGAGCCTGGTCTCGGTGAGTTATAGGAGGTCGTGGGATGATCAAACGCAGAAAAATGATTTCGGAATTATTTAGCAAGGTCACGGACCGTCTACCGAAAGAATCACAATCTAATCTGATGCCTAAATCGCTACAGTCGATCTATTTCAAGGAATAAAATTAGCCATTTTCCTTCCCATGATCGCATTGGAAGTCGTGAGATTCCAAGGGTCGGTGCGGGCTCTGGCAGTGGATTTTGATTTCTGTGGTTGTCAATCGAACGTGGGAGACTATATGATGAATGTAGTTCACGAGTTCAGATAAAATAAAATGGTTGCGTACGATTGGCAGAGTGAGTTTTACTTCAGGACTGTACCATGAGGTTGATTGAATCCTATGGCCAAGTGTTCCCATCTCCCAACAAGTGGTCCTATGCCCAGTTTTGTGGCACCTTAAAAACCCCTTTGCCATTCACCCTTTACAGTCTGTAATCTATGTACACACTCCCAGTACTTATTCATGTGTTATACCTATTAGTATGTACTCACATACGCAGGAGAATTAAAATTCAGCTGCAGGCTGTCATTGCTGCCACAGTTTAAACAGAATTACTTAACAAAACACTGTAATCCAGAAGATATATAATTCAAAAGCTCTCTCTGTCCAGTGGATGCACGGATTCCGCATGAGGTGTCGCATTTATATCGCTTCGAGGCTATTTGGGTATGATATCGGAACGATTTAATAAGTGGAAAATTTCAAATTTATTTTGGTGTTGGATAAACGTTCATTTTTTTTTTTTTTTTGAATGTTTGGGTAGAATTTCAGTATCATGTAAATCATGTAAATTTGAATAAAATTATTAATTTCTGTTGTTTAAATTGTAATTCTGAATACATAAATAAATTTAATTTATTGAAAAACTTCTGAAACATTAAATTATACAAACTTAATCACTTAAATCTACAAATCCAATCATTACAATCACTAAAAAAAACTGCTAAAAAAATAAAACTAAGCTATGGCAAAGTGCTGATCTCTTTTTTCCATTCTCACACTATGCTCTTTCTATCTTACACTCTATCTAATTCATCAAAAACCTAAAGAATTATAATAATTTTAAAGTATATTCTTTTTTTCTATAAATATACATACAAATATTATTAAAATAATAAAATATAAATAAATAATATTTAACATAAATTAAAATACACAATTTTATATTCTATATCCATTATATTTTCTATAATTATATAAATTAATTTTTAAAATTTTAATATTCTCATCACCATATTATTATAGGACGAATATTTTTAAAGGTTCATAATCTTTTCAGGTTTTCTTCTAAATATGTATGATTTTCGTCAATAAAATTTGAATTCTAAAATTAAATTATAAAAAAAATTCAAAAATAAATTTTAATTCCAAAAATCTTGTTTTATAATTTAATTATTTGTAAAAAAATATAAAATAAATTTTAATTCCAAAAATCTTGTTTTATAATTTAATTATTTATATTCAAAGATATATTTTTATATTTCCACTTTTATCAAATTATATTTTTAAATTACCATCGGTTCTCAACAGATCTATTAATGTGGCGCTAAAACCAATGCATTTAATCTAAAGATTTTTGCTATTTCATAAATTTTTGGAATTGTATTTCATATTTTACTGTAAGTTTTTAATTTGGCATCTTATTTGACCTCATATCGAGGCAATATGAGGCAGAGTTAGGATAAAGGGACTAATAATTTAACTAGTTTGAATGTAAAGTTATGAACTCAGATTCAAGATGAAGTAATGCTAACTTTCAAGTTAGCATTATTTCCACAACATTAAATGTTTGCATAGATAATCCTTAGAGTTAGGTACGAGAAGATACATCTTCTCGTGGAAACGGTGGTTTCACAAGTGTTGCAATCTTCACCAGGTGTGATCTTGAGCTTCACTAGGTGTTACCAGGTGTGATCTTGAGCTTCACCAGGTGTTACCACTGATTGCTATAATTCTGCAAACCGATTTTTGTTTCTGTGACCTTGCCCTTGCCCTGTTTTTGTGACCTCGCTCAATGCCAAAACTAGCTTCCCTGCTAGCTTCTATGGCAACCCTAGATTTCCTCTTCTCTCTTTCCTGACCGTTTATAGAAAGGATCACGTGCTATCAAGCATTGACCAAGAAATGATTATATGAATTCACCTCAAGTTCGCGGTCGTCCTTTCTTCTTCAATCCTCTCCAAATTTCTACAAACCATCGTCTCCACATAAACTAAACCAAGCAAATGCTACCTTGATTCAATGAAATAACAAGGGTAGCAGGCTCAACCGGGCGCCATACCAAGTAAGAATTCCTCCTCCTATTAATCGTAGTAGGCACATAAATAATCATAGTAGTTGTTTTTAAATATGCTCTACATAGATGATTTTAAGGATGGAAATTTATTTTAAAATGTAGAAACCTTAGTGAATATTACTAATCCTTCATATGTCAACTATAAATGTTTGCGATATTTTTGTAAAAATATTCAAATTTCTAAGTATTTTGTATAGTTTTTATAAACTTTTGGCGATTTTTAAGGTAAAATAATTTTATTCTATAGAATTTGGGCGAATCATTTTTAAAATAACGAATCTCATTTTTGGAAAAACCATGGAAAATTAGCCCATGAGCGAAATTTAGCCCCTAAAATCATCCCTTCTCTAGTATCAACAACATACATGTCATGCATAAATACAGAAAATAGTACAATGTCAACATACTTCCAAAATTTTCATCTCTTTCCATACTTAATAGATTTGGAATGAAAAGTAAAACATACTTAAGTATTATATCTTGAAACTATATAAAAATCCATTGAAATTCATGTAAGCGATGTGTATATACCTATATACCCATATCCGAAGGCCCACTCTTATGATTTTTTGGTATATGGGGAGCATAGATCCCATTTTGTACTATGTCCAGCACTTGTGGCATGCAGTTCCCTATGAACATCCTCTCTGTTATAATAAATGATTGCGTAGTTATCAAGATAGGGATCATAATATGACCTCGTCATCAATTTCCTTCTCGACTGTAAATAATCAAACAAAACATTTATATTAGGATCGATAATGGAAGAAACACAATGAAGAAATACATGAATAGTATACATTGATCGTAATCATAAAGATTACTGATATCTCTTATGTTATTTTGCACCACATTTGTTGTAACCTTTTTCCCGATTGTGACATTTTCCAAGCACTTGGATGTGTATAGACTATACATATCAATCTCCTTTAATTGCATTAAGGTTTTGTCTACTACTGTTTTACATTTCAGGTTGGTCCATGTATTGTTACTGAAAAAATTGTAGTTGGATGCGATGATATTGTGAGTCTCATCCTCTTTCAGGAGAAAATACATGGACACACTAGAGGCACTTCCCATTGTGCGGTTTCTTTTAACAAAGAAAGCATTCTCCTGATGAGAAATTACTTCCCAAAGCCGAAGAGACTCACCTTCTCGCAAATACCCAATGCGAGCATCACCGCCTACATCTCGAAAGAGTAATGGAACCTAGGGCCCTTATGCATCATGCTTGGTTCTTCTGGATGCTTCCTTGTGGTCTCCACAAAATTCTTGAGAGAATAGTACTTCACTATTCTACCACAAAGGTTGTTGAATCGAGCATCAGTGACGAGCAACGAGGTCTTGTGGGATGCGTTGCAAAGGGATAAATCAATGAAATGAATGCCATCGCAGATGTACATCATAATTGGGATGTTTTCCCCGTATGGATGGTAGAAGCACCCGTCTCTCCTAGCGGAAGAATGAAAAATATTGTTATTGATGAATGCAAGAGTGGTATTGGAGCACACGTTGTCCTGGAAACCCCCTCTGCGGGCATTTTTTAGTCGGATTACCATATCGTGGGAATCGATCAATGGTCAGTGCGTTTAGAGCAGCAGGATGCAGCTTTTACCCACCACGACATAGCTCTGGTAGGGCTTCCCAGTTCGGATCTCTAGAGTCACGATGACATTGTTATATATGTACGCGTTGTTATATTTGTACATCTTTCAAATCATGAGCCATTTGGTTATGGGAAACCACCCAGTTGTTATCAAAATACTGGACATTGTTGTCACCTGTCAGTTTATCTGAATGTTGCTTCCCACATTTTCTATTTTTATTTAATTAAATTTTAAAAAACACTAAGAAGTTTTTTTTGTCAACGTCGTTCTATAATATGACCCTTTAGAGGTAACACCAGGAGGAATTATTCTTGATTTCCATGCATAAACACGGAACTCTTTGCAAGATTTATTATGTTAACTAAAACTCTAGTGATAAACATCGTAAGCACTATGATCAAATAAAATGTTATCAAATCCATCGAATTACTTACTTCCTGAAATAGACCATTAAATTGGCAAATGTTCAATGTATTTACTAATGTTAAATCGACAAAATCTGTGACATATTATCCTATGACTGTACAATGAACACTCTATTCCACATCTAAGACTCTTCTAGTTTCACCATTAACTATCAGTCTATTTGATGACAATATTCTTTTTAATAAGGTTTGTAACTTCCCATAACTTATCCCTAAAAAGAATCTCACATCACAGTCCCAAAAATACCACATAACAGTCCAAAGAAAACTCACAATACATGCCTGAAAACAGTCTTAGTTGTTTGACCAAGTACTATCCACATTAAACCATTGGTTTGGATTTTTTTTTTATGTAAAGTAGTCTGTTAACTAATTCTTGACACAAAATTTCAGACTACCCTCAGAAAGACTTATTGGTTTTGTTGTCACTGGGATGAGTAAATGGTCATATGACCTTTTGTTTCATGTTTCATATATTCATTGATGGCTTTAATAAACATATTGTAAATTTATTGAGAAGTATACTACCTCAAGAACTAAAACTACTTTCCATCATTTGCGCTCACTCAACAAAACCTCCTACATATCCTAAGTTAAATCCATGTTTAACATGTTGTTCAACTAGATGAAAGAAAATGTTATCAAATCGAGTCCTGGAACAGATTGTTAAATTGACAAACTTCTAAGGTATGTAATCAGCTTAAATTGACAAATGTTCAGTGTATGCAATCCTTCTGGATCAATAGTGGAACAAAATTAGATTTTGATGGGCGAGGAGGAGTAAATTAGATATTAGGTCAAACTTCTTAGACTATTCGGAAGCAATTATTTTTGTTCAATTCACTCAAAAAAAGGCAATGATATATTCAAACATTTTTTGGAATGTCTTCAACTACTCACTGCCTGCACAGTAACTGCAAGTATCGACATGATTTTATCACAGTATCCCAACTACTCATTGCCTGCAAAGCAACTGCAAGTATCGACATGATTTTATCACAGTAGCCCAGTGGAGTAGCAAGTCACCATTAGAAACTTGTCTACGAATATCGGTGGAGCATCAAGTCTACCTTCTTAGCAGGTTGCTCCGCAACTACCCTTGTTCAATTTTGAATTAGGTAATGAATAGAACAAGGTATATATGCACATTTGAGAATGTGTCACTTTGTGATAATCCTCTTTATCCAATTTTGAATTAGATAATGAATAGAATGGTGTAGTAACGAAGATATCTTATTACTTGGTTACTCATTTATCTATTTTAATTTTTATTAATGAATTTCTTTTGTTTAAATTTATCAGTTTACTTTGTTTTTTAATAATAATAATAATCTAATTTTAAGGTTTGTTGGCAGCCATATTAATCTCTATCTTTTTTACAAGCTTCCCACAGAGGGTTTTTAAACCCTCATTACTCTTCGCAACTTTTCTCATTAAACGACACCATTATCCTCCGCTTTTTGCGTACCTTCTTTTCGTTTTCGTTTTCATGACTGTAAGCATGAAAACCCACAGTTGGAATTCATGTGATTACATCAAAGGGTTAATGTTTACTTGGTTTATCATGAACCTAATTGTTTACATGGTTATAACTCCTTGGCCTCAAACACACCATTGGTTACATATGTATCAAAACACCACCTATTTATGCATTTGATTATTGTCAATGTGGTTTTGATTTATAAAATCTTTGACGTAATGGTTTATTTGACATATCGATTTTATTGATCAAATCGTGGATATCCAATTGTCTATTTGACATATTGATCGAATTTTTGGGTATGCATATATTGGTTTAAAACTGTTATGAGTTTTATTACACCAAGGTGTCTTTCCAAGTACAGCCTGATATGATGTTAGTGCATGGCCTCGATCTACACCACTATCCTCACACACATAACATTAACGCTCCGCCCTTGCTGCCTTTGCATTGTGTTGGGGAAGCTCAGGGCAAATGGATCTGTTTCTTTTCTGTCAAACCCTATTGTCGAATAACTTGTTGATTTCTTGTTATTAGACATGGCTCCTATAGTGAGAATTGAACCCAACGGTGTCCAGACTTTGTTATTGTTTGATAATGCCAGAGAAGACTTCTTAGGTTAACCCCGTAATTGCCTCCCAGAGACACATTTTTGCGTGAGCGATTCTGAGCAAACGGTTTTGAATTAGATCAAACCCTTGAAAACCCATAACCAAAATGAGCCCTTTTACCTTCATAGTGGGCAGTTTCCTCAGAAATTGGGTCATTACAGATATATAGCTCGTCTTTTAGAGGTCAAATCTCATATTTTCTCTGTGGTTGAAAGGTGCGTTTTGATCTGGTTGCAAGTGTTGAAACATTTGTGACTTCTCCAGGCATGTGCCTTAGAACCCCTCTCACCCGTCCAGCATTGTGCCTCAGCCTTCTGTGAACCCTTGATCAATCCAAAGATTTTCAAGAAGTCTGTCAACAAGTTATACATCCACATGCTCTGTTGTCTTTAAAAACGTGGAGGCGGCCACTGCCATTATCAATTCAAAAATAGCTTGATTAAAACGAATCCCTGAATCTGATGTATGGTATTTTAAAAGTAATTTTAAGATGATTTTGTTTTGTTTTTAATTAGAATACAAGATTTGTTTTCTCAAATTGCATCTATTTCTGTTTGGATTGATTTGATAAAACATGATTTTGGTTATAATTATAACTAGCTAACAAAATCGTGAGATTCTGTAGCTAGTTACTAAAATTCGATTTTTTTTGGTTTTACAATTAAAATGCAATCTGAAATCATGTATTCTTGTGCGTTTTCAGGTACATGCGAATTATAAAGGAGATTGGATCGATAGTGGCATCTCTGAACATCGTATTTCTTTACATGGATTTATATTAGGCTGTTAGTTTTAGATAGAAATGGGAATTTGGGAGATTGTATTCCCCATAATTTTTGGAACTGATTTGATGATTTCCACAGGAAGTTTTGATTCTGTGGCCTTTATAAATGTATTATTTTGCAAACTAAGGGCCATCATTGCTTGGGAGAAAAAACTATGGATTAGTGATTATTCAGACTTGAATGAAAGTGGATATTTGCACAACTTTAGTTTCAATATATCATATTTTTGTTCAAGTTTTGCTCATTTCGATTTGTAATCAAATTTTGACTACTTTAGATATCATAATCTGTTACAGGTTGATGTGATGGGATTTATATGGTGTCCATGTTTTTATGTCTCTCATTTTATATACAACAATCAATCTGTTCATGTTTGATGATCAGAAGATTGATCTTCTTTATTCAATGAGCAGTCATATGCAAATTTTCATACTCAGATTTATTTTAATATGATCGTTTGTCAAATTATAAATTGTTGTTGCTGCATATCTTACTTGTTCTGTCATTAGCATTCAAAGTGTTACAGCTTCGCGTTTAGGAGATGTATTGGTAAAATCTTGTGTGGGTTGGCCTCATCAAACAACAAACATAGATGCTATGCACAGGACACATAGGATATACGATTTCAGGTCAGTTTGCTAGTTTCATTTTATTAGTTTAACTTAAGAATTTCCTGCAGTTTAGATACACTGTATAGATTGTTATTTTTATTTTGCAACTAGATAGCTTCCATTTCATTTCCTGTTCATAAAAGTTATAAACAATCAAAAAACACTAGCTTCGCTGTCATAAGTCAATTCATATATGATTTTGCAGATTTCAATCAAAATTTGCATTTTGTGAATACTGTATATATAATAGAGATTTAATCATATCGATACACTGTACATTTAATAAGTAGGATTATTATTTTATAAATATTAGTTAGCAAACTGTGAACATATATTAGATTTGTATATAGTTTGCAACAGTTATTTTTCACTCTGTTAGTTTTTTTAGTTTTTTTTTTTTGTTTACTTTCCTAGGACTTAGATCGCCCAACGGAGCCGTTAAACCCGTCAGAGTGGATTAATCCAAACGGCTTGGGTTATTTAGACAACCCAGGACCGGATTCACTCCTCCAGTTGACGAGAAGTCAATTTCGCCCGTTAACAAATGGCGTTAGACGGAGGGCCAGACTGACAAGTTGGCCTTGTAGGAGTCTTTGTTTCAAATTTATTAATTTCCCATGGCTCCCCAAATCACTGTGTTGGAACATGATTTTCACTTCTCATTACTTGATATTCCCAACAAGACAGTCTCTCTCTTGTCCAAACTCACCTTTGATGGTGGGGGGAATGTATCTACAAAAGACAATATTAACAAGTTTTGGTGCAAATGCATCAAGCATGATATTTCTAATTTAAAGGTTTTGTGTAGATTGTTTGCTTTTACTTTCAGGGGTCAGATTAAACATTGGTTTGAGTCTTTTCCAGCATATCACATTTTTGATTGGTTTCAGTTTGTAGATGAATTTTTAGATTCTTTTGAAATCTATGATTACAATCAATTATGTGAAGAATTTCAGACTTTGCTAATCAATGGTGATTCATCTTCAAAAGGCTTTTCGACAAGAATCCATCATGTTCTTTGTAAATTTAATCTTGATGACATGTCATTTGGATTAAATCTCCTCTATGTTGCTTGCATCCAGTCATATTTGATTGCAAATGATGAAGTAGTTACAAGTACTATCACTCAATTGCAAGAAGAATTGTGTTCACAGGATGAAAGGGATCCATCTGAAAATGTTGAACAAGCAAGGGAGGTAGAATCTATTGAAAATGTTCTTACTGACAATCAAATTGGGTTTTCCTTTGAATCATTGCATTTTCAGTCCTCGACCATCGTGGAAGAAGCTTTGATGTTGGGTCAAGGTGAATGTCCTCGTTCTCCCAACTCTTGCTCTAATCAGTATTTAAATTTGGTTATTGAAGAAGTCTTAGGTGATGAAAATGATATTAAGCATTCTAACATTCAAATGAAACTGATTAGAGATGTAGATCTGCAATTGGAAGAAGAAACATTAAATCCTCATCTACAAATCGTACCTTATCAACATGAAAGATCAGATGTTTTCCATGAAAGTTTTGAATTATCTATC
>ML782062.1:1385635-1437133 GCA_009831015.1 Picea engelmannii | reverse complement strand
TTTTTACTTTCCTAGGACTTAGATCGGCCAACGGAGCCGCTAAACCCATCAGAGTGGATTAATTCAAACGTCTTGGGTTATTTAGACAACCCCGGACCGGATTCACTCCTCCAGTTGACGACCGGTCAATTTCGCCCGTCAACAAGGTTACAGTTAATTCACAAAAGAAATTGATGCATGAGACCTTCGTGTTTGTGGGACAAGAAACCCCTCCTACCATGATATACACACCCTAATCCCAATATTTTACAATTATAACTTTTATATCTTTAATAATTAATATTAAAAAAATTTCATTATGTTATAATATTTTGAAATTAGTTTTATAATTATAGGTTTTTTTTAATTATTTAATAAAATAATTATAGATATTTGATTGCTAAATTTTATGGAAGATACATATCCTACAAATTTCATATCTTTAATAATTAATATTAAAAAAAAATCATTATTGCAATGTGAAGATTCATATAACATAATACATTAAAATAATATTAGAAAATTAAAAGAAAAAGAAAAAAAAAATAATTCTTTTTTTATATCCACACACATATATATACTACAACACATTAAAATAAAAATAAACTATCAAATTAATAATAATAATAATAATAAAATATTTATGTCACCTCTATTGCACACACACTTTGAATGAATAACAACCAATTTAGATCTATTTAACTCTGAATTTATTAAGTAGAGAGGAGATCAAATCTCAATCTCTCTAGATGTAAATATATAAATTTTTAAAATGCAAAACTTAAAAAAAAAATTAACTAAATTTACACTTCAGCGCTCTTGCTTTGATGTCAACAAGGTTTCCAAAAAAAAGCATTTGCTTAACGGATGATAGCCATAATAGATAATCAAAATCATCTCTTTGGCTCCCAACACCAAATCATTGTTCCACCATAGACATCCCCAATCGGACGTGATGGAGAGGATACTCCCAAGGCTTGAAGACTTCCAAGCTATCTTTTTGTTTATATATACTACTTTAGTATATATTTTTGTTTATATGTACTACTTTAGTCTTTATTTTTAGTCATTTTAGTATGTATCATTCCATAGAACAAGTTTAGTTTTTGATCTCATAAGTGCCTTTTTGATAGCCCGGAAAGTAATGTCTGAACTGATTTCCTTTGTTGGCAGTTTAGATATTAGATTCGAAACCTTGTACAGATATCAAATTTGAAACCTTGTACTTTTTAAAATTTTAATTTTAATAAATAAAAAGACCTGCAATTCTACTGAAAAATAAAATTAATTTTTTAATTCTAATTTTTTTTAATTATTAAATAAAATAATTATATTTAAATGTATTATATATTGTATAATATTTTAACATTTTTCAATTGACGCGAACTCATACTCCACTAGAGAACATGACATTACAACGTGTAATGCGTGAGTTTTTTAGAGTTGATTTTCATTATTTTGGATTAATCCTCTATGCCACCTACATTAAGGTTGAGATTGAGATACCCTCCTTTGCATCCATTGACATCCCTGGAGTTAAATATTCATTAAACAAGTCATTAGTGTGACGAGTTAAATATTCACTTTGACATGTTTTAAAGTAGGGTTCCATATAATTCACTATTGTGACAAATTATATATTCACATTGACATGTTTCAAAACCACGTAACGTTTGAGTCTTGGATTAATTTTTTGGATCCTTTACCGTTTATAGTAAAGGTTGATAGATCATCCTTTTCTTTTACATCCATTAACGTTATACCATTTATAGGAAAAGTTGAAATGTCATCCTTTCCCTTTACATCCATTAACATTATAAAGTTTAAATTATGAAGACTTAAATATTAAATTTCATGTTAAAGTTTTTATTAATTATTATTATTAAATAGTTTTAAATAATTGTGATAAAATATTATTTTATATATTATTAAAAGTTGTCTAGATTACAAAAAGAAATGCACTGCGGTTCTATCTTTCTACAAGTGTCGTGATTACAGACATGATTTTTTTTATGCCAGAATGGAGAGTGTTCATTGTACTATATGAGCTACAAATTTGCCATGTGAAGATGGCTATGAAGCTATTCAGAAAAAAATGAAATTTGTAATTCATGGAGGACTTGGACTAGGTGTGGGATGGGTCTAGATCGTCCCGATGTGGTTCTTCTTTTCTTGGGTCATTTCCCCTTTTTGCTGAGCTTGATTTTCTCCTTCCGAGACGCAATCACAGAAGCCAGGAGCCATTGGAACATGTTGGTCATTACTCTCCATTGAGTGAAAGGATGAGGTGATCCAGGATTCATCCATGCATGCTGAGTGGGCGTGTTGTTGGGATTTTTATGCGCATTGATTGACTTCTTCGATTTGCCTCATGTTACGATTGACTCCCCTTAGTACAATAGCTAGTTCCTGGTTGTGTCTAAGCTCCAGTCGTTGCATTTGATTTTGAACCTCGGCCACATTATCTCGAATTTTCGGTTTTCTTGCAGCAATTCTCGATGTCTAGAGTTTGAACGATCCTCCATGCACCCGCACTCGATCTGCAGACCTTGGAATTGGTCCCGCACGTCTTCCAGGGCACAGGATGGGCAAGTGCAGGGGCCTTTGGACTTGGGACGCATGATGATGCAGTGGGCAAGGAGGGAGCAAAGATTATGTAGAGGGTTGTCGAGGGAGGAGGAAAGAGGCAGGAGTTCAGAGGCATGAAGGAAGCTGGGCTTGATGGGTGATCGAAACAGGAGAGCATGACAGGAGAGGGCCCTCATCGGGTCGCTATAAGCAGGAGGACTCATCAATTGTGATAAAAATATTATTAACTTAGAAATTATAATTTTTATTTCATTATTAAAAAATCATTTTTTAATGTATTTAAATTACAATACAAATAAAAATAAGTATAACTAGATACTGCACTTACAAAACACATTTTCATATTGCACTTAAATGATTAAAATGTGGAATATTGCATTCACAAGGTTAAATTACAATAATTATATACATTTAATTTCTAGTATTTTCTAAAGTAATTCTTCACTCTTTCATTTTTTTCCCTTGATTTATTAAAATTCATGCGACCCCATTGAAGGAGTCACAATAACTAATTGTTTACTTCAAAAGGTGAAAAATTAGAATTCTTAGAAGGAACCACTTCCTTATCTAAATTGAAGGTATATAATTCATGATGCATTTTTTCTCATGCCTTTTTGTTCCACCTAGTGGGGCTTTAGCCACAACGACCTCCCTCAAGAAGGAAATACTTGTATCCATTTCTTCTACTTTATCCCCAACAAGCACTTGCTAGTCTTGATTTACCTCATTAGGATCAAAGTCAATATCTGATTCCTTTGGAAAATTACATATCTTTGGTTTTGATTTGGTTCATGTTATCGCAAGATTTGTACTTGTGCAAATCCCCAATGCATGTCCCCAAATCTACGTAATTATAGGAAATCCTACCACTATCACCTTAGTCATAAATTCCCTCATTTTAGTGATGGAGGAGGTCCACCACAAGGAAGGATTTCTTGGTGACCTCAAGGCTTAAAAATAACAAGTTTATTAGTCAAGCCCATTGTCCCCTCTCTTGATCACCTAAGTCAAGGTCTATGTCAAGAATAAATAAGAGGTAATAAGAGGATTTGAGAACATGCCTAGAAAAATAACAGTTATAGAATATATATAATGATTTCCAAGTACAAGATGCAAATAATACCTCTTTAAGACACCAAACAATGAAATTTACGATGGTTGTTATGAAATTGCAACAGTTAACAACAGTACAACAACAACAAATAAATTATAACAACAAAAAAAATTACACTTCAGAATTGCAACAATTGACCATGAAAATTTAGCATTTACTAAATAAAACATTATCCAATTGTTAGATCCAATTTTCGAGTAGGTTTGACGACTATTAAAGCAATTCCTGCAAAAAATTAGAGTATTTTAAGATGGTTGTAGAAATTTTTTTCAACAACGGAAAGTTTATCAATTAATTACCTTAATTTAGTGTTAGTAAAGTCAGTAGGAATCTTGAGAGAATCAAAATAGAGATTTCTTTTATCAATTTCACCATGAGAGAGATTAGATATTAGTGCCTTTGAGGTATATGGAGTCTTTACAAAAAAATGCAATTTTTTTGGGAGATGAAGCTAGTAAATACTAAGAGGTAGGGCTTACAGTCTAAAGTGCTATCACATTAGAGCCTTAGGGTTTAAGCCTTGAGGAGAAGTATTTCTAGAGTGCAATCACTTTTTGGATTTATGAATATTTTATCCCTTCTTAAGTACTTCAACTAGGTCACAATCAAGGGCTAAAATCCTAAAGTGATAGCACCTTAGGGCTTTAGGAGTCTAACCCTATCTAGGATTTCTTCACAAATTTTGGACAAATTAACCATGTGAGAGGAGGAAACACTTATTCTCCTCTCTTACGATTTCACCAAGCAAGAAGTCTAGCATGAACAAGTAAAATTCACCAGAAAGAATTAATAACATGAAATAAAATCGCTGAAATTTACTTACTTCACCAAGATATCACAAGATTAAACCTTAATTGCATCAATTCCATCAAAAAAATAGAAAAAGAAGCATCCACACTTGACCTCCAAGAGATAGCGCATCAGAGAAAAGAGTCAAAAACCCCAATATAGAGAATATTTCAGACTTATTCTCTCACAAATGGTGACAACATGTGATGATAAAATGAAATTTCAAGGTGATTTATTTATATGGATCTACCTTGACCTATTTTTCCACTTAAAATTTTCAACAACAAAATATAAGGGGGTCGATCCCTTCAAATTTGATTTACTTTTGCAAAAAATAAAATTTACATGAACTAAAACCCTAGAAGGGTGACGTATGCTCCAAGTACAACATCAAGCATAGAAGAAGGATATATTGGGCCTCCAAAGGCCATGGGCCAAAGTTCCTTTCTATGGGTCTCATCTTGTCAATCCACCTATGGAACCATCTCATCCATCAAACCCTATCCCTCCAAGGTTACATCAAGGGATAAGAAGTGACATCCCAGGCCTCCAAAGACCAACATCGAAGTGGATAAGGGTGCATCATCATCCTTTAGTGATGCCAAAGTGCCTTTAAAGGAAACATCCTCCACCTCTAGGAGCAACACTCATCAATCATGATCTTCTACAGGAGGGTTCCAACGTCCATCTTGTGGGTAAGGTCCTTCAAAGAGAAACAAGTACGCCATCCAAGGGTCCACAAGTCACATGAATCATTCCAGGTAAGTGCATCAAATCCCCCCTTTTCAAATTAAATATATGCTCAAATACCTTATAAGTTTTTCCAAATTTAGGTATGGGTGGGGTGTCATGGTGCCCAACTAGGTTAGCCAATCCCCAAGTCGATGAATGTTTCCCAAGAACACCCTATCTAGATCATGTGATGAGTATGAGGTGGATTTTTTTAAAAAATTTGGCATGGGGTCCATGACATATCAAGGGATCATATTGTCTCATATATGGGTGCCTTTGTGGAGGGTGTGTTTCATCCTTCATTTTCAATGCAAAATTTTCCCAAGATCTTGACTTTAATTTATTATGGTCTGAACATTGAGTGCTATGTGAAATGGAAAGTAAATAACATCGCAATTCCACTTGAATTTAGGAACACATTGAGTTCCATATGCACTGGAAATCAAAAGACATTGAAAATGCATTCCCCCATCAAGCGGGACATTTATTAATTCTTTGTTTTAAAGGTACTTCATTTTTACATAGTGATTCATTTCCCTCAGGACCTCAGGAAAAGAATATAGAATGATAATCTATGGATTTAAACTTTTTCCATCTACAACACCTCTGGGCCTTTAGCCCCTTATTCCCATGAAATGACATAAAGCCCTTCTTGGGGTTAGTGCACCTAAAAACCCAAAAGATGAGGAAACAAAGGGGAAGAAGTGTGGAAAATGGTAAGTATGAGTGAGGAATGGTATGATTATCCTTCAAGTAACCACCCGATAGAAACCCTTTTCCCAAGGGTGAACAACTTACTAGGATACCATGTCAACCACCAAGGTGAAATTAGGAAAAATGTATAATTTCCAAGAAAACATTTCATAATCAAGAAAGGACTCTTTGCAACATACTCAAATGCTTCAAATATCAAAGTGACACTTACCATGAGACTGGACTTGTTACCTCATGAAGAAATATATGTTTCCTTCTAGGAGCCAAGATGGTGTAGTGTATGTTTCTTTGTTGATGATGATTGTGGTGGTGGTGGTGGATTGTGATTAAGTAGAGGGGCTCTGCGTGTTGTGTTATGCATCAGTCTCTCACCACTCCATGTTGTCTACTTGTGGGCCTTGAGACATCATCTCTGTAGTTACCCCTAAGCTAGGGAGTAACATATGGATCCTACAGGGGGACATGTGCTCACCCTAGAGTGTATGAGAACCTCAACATATCCTACTATGACCCGTGCCTACAAAAACTCAAGAAAACTGTTGAAATTAGAGGGGTGGTGTAACTCACACCTTGTTCATATGGAAAAAATAATAACCAAGAAAATCTAGAGAAAATTTTGAAAAAGAAAAAAATTATGATATTTTTATTCCAACATATCAATATGAGCATGTAAATCATACAAGTTTAACATAGTAACATGCAAGGATGAAAGAAAAATAATATGTAAATCAAAAATATGTGTGCAACTATAATAGCATTATATGCAAGATGAAACATATATAAAAATGAGATGCAGATGCCTACCCTACCTACTCTATTTTATGTTAGTTGAAATGCTACATATAATCATATGACCAATAAGGCCATCCTAGCATTATACCGAAACAACTAACCCTATGTTTCATCATAAACCAGAATAAAGATAAATAAATAAATAAAATAAAATGAGTTAGGGAAGTCATTATATCATACATAATCATAAAATCTAACTCATGGAGGTGGGAGGGAGGGACACAACTATTCCAAGTCACATTCCCACAGGAATGGTCAATCCATCTCTGAATAAGGTTGTGATAAGATGAAGACTCATAAGTATAAATCAACTACCATGAAGGTTGAATACTATGGACCTCATCACTACCCAAGTCCTTAGAAGGTATGAACAAGCATCTAGAAGATGACTGATAATTACCTGAGGGGGGGATGAAATAATGGGATGTCAAATTTATTTTTAAAGTATCCAACCTACCCTTGAATTCTAAGAATTTTTTTTCCCTCAGAGACAACTTGGGACAAGGAAAATGTTTCCTAGTAGCATCCTCGGTGACATAGTGAGATAAATGAAAAGAAGGAGTCTAGAAGGTCTCATCACAAGAATCCTTCTATGGGAAAATCATGGCCTCATGTTTATCAAGTTTAGTGCATATAGGAGGTTGAAAATACTCTTCATAGAATAAATCCAAGTGCTCAAAAAAATATGTATCAAACCCCCAGAATATGATCGTAAATCATTATGAGAATATTGCATTAAGTCATCCTTGTGTGGATGGAACAAATATGTAATGATGTCATCTTCTTGTTGCCAAACATCAGAATCAATAGCAATCACATATGGTTGTTGTAAAGGAAACAATTGAAATGACCTTCAATATCATAAATGGGATCCCCATCATGAGAAATCACATCCCATTTACATATGTGAACATGTCTAAATTCATGAATATTATCAATCACGCCATCACCTTTATTATAACATGAAGGGTCTAGTGTATCCAAGGGTTCCTCTATAACTTCTTCATTTTATGAATCGTGAAATAAAACATCATCAAGAATTACAAAATGGAAATAACTCACCACATTATCTTCTTCTTTTGTAGGAGGAACGAAATCTTAGATGACTTCATCAGATGGAGGAGAAAACACTAGCACTTTGTCTTCATGAGCAGGCTCTTCACAAATCTATTCCTTGTATTCTTAATTTTGAGAATGATGGATCTTCCTAAGATATTTTACAATCTTAGTGGTGAATCATACATCCTCAAGTACTATTCTCAGATCTCTAAGAACATCTTCACATGTCTGATAATTTTGGCGCCAATACTCAATAATTCTGCTAATGAGATCTTTGAGTGAAGATATTCCATTTTTATTGCAACAATCCTTAACCCAATTTTGTACTTCCAAGGGTAGAAAATATATAAATAACTTTATTTGTATGTCCTCATGATGTGGTTTTGTTTCCTGCAGGTACTCAAGGAACTCTAGAATATGAATAACAACATAACCCTCGAACATTGGATGGTATTTCAACCATATTGCATCGATATAAAACTAATTTGGGTATCTAGGAATATTCTCAAAATCAATTGAGGGATATATTTCATGATCATCCTAGGGTGTCATGGTTCCATCACTTGAGAGTATACAAAGTTGAGAGCAGGATGACACCTAATAATATATCAATGGAGTTTCCATATGACCCCCCTTGGTGTTGAAATATTGTAACTTCGAAGAATATTCTAATTATATTTGAGTTATTGTTGTATAGATCAAATCCCATTTTTTAGATTTATTAAGTCATGTCTTGTATAATATCAAATCCCCTTTTGTGGATTCGTCAGCATGTATTTGTATGGTGGTATTTGTAAATTCATCCCCTAGTAATTATAAAGTTGTTTTAGCCACTTCTAAGAGAAGTCGGCTTCACCAAGTGAAGAGACACAACCCTGATGCCACCTCATAACTTGTATTATATGTGAAGATTATGTCTCATTTGAAAAAACACTCACTCAGTCATCTAGTGTGCATATCTTGAAGGCAGTTGCATTTGCAGGAAGAACTCTAACAAAGGAGAAGATAGGTGCATGCTTGGTCTTGGTTTGTCTATGGTGTTTTTGGTCTTATTCTTGGCATTGTATTGGCAATCTATTATTGAGTAAGTGTTTTTGGGTTTTCTCCCCCATGAGGGTTTCCTAGGATAGAATTTCGTGTACCTTGTGAATGTGTTTCCTTCAATGATCCTCTGTATACTGTTGTTTTTGAAATGCATTGAATGGTCATGAAATTTGGAAATAAACTAATAATAACAGTAAAAACTTAACATAGTTTTAGAGATTGACTAAATAAAGAATATTTCACTGGGTATCTAGATGTTTCTGTTGTCATACAAGAAAATTAGGGCTTTTTACTACAGAGGAATGTTTTACCAAAGACCACCTTAGGAAGTGTGCCCTTCTCTAGTGCATCTTTTGACATCCTGAGAAAACTTTTTCAGTGGTTGGATGCTCTAGAAAGTCAAACCCTAGTTTTTGTTGGTACCAGAAAACTAGGAAACCAGAACCAATACCAGAAGCACCATTCCATAAGTGTACAAGTTCATTTTTAGGGGGTAAAACTTGGATTTTTAAAAAATAGTCAGCTCCAACAAACACGCCTCGGTCCAACACATCTCTTGGTAAGCTCAGTTTCATTTTTTGAGCACTTTCATTTTCTGGTCATTTTCTTAGCTCTCGGTCAATATGTATGCAAGAACCAAGCTTTTTGACAAGTAAGAAGGTGTGGAAATTTTTTGTACCTGGAAGTAAAAAAATTGACTCATTCTTGAAGAGAATTACCTTGCAAAATTCATAAAAGAAAACGTACCAGACCTCGAAGAAAATGCAACCAAAGAAAAGTACAAGAAGGATATGATCAAGGCTAAAATGATAATGATAGACTCTATTAAAGGCCACTTGATTCCTCAAGTATCTTATAATAATACTCCAAAATATATGTTTGATTCCCTAAACATAATGTATGAAGGAAGGAACATCAACCTGAAGATGAACTTGAGAACCAAACTCAAGAATACAAGAATGCAAAAAGGAGAAACAATGGAAGACTATTTCTCTAGGGTTTGTCAATTCAAGGAAAAGATAGAGGAAATTGGAGACAACTTGGATGAAGATTATCTTGTGATGACAACTCTTAATGGTCTCACAAGACCTTGCTATGCCTTCATCCAAACTATTTGTGAAAGGAAAGAGAAACTCCAATTTGACATTTTATGGGAAGAAAGTGTTCAAGAAGAAGCAAGAGTGGCTAGCCGAGAAGTCGTTCTATTAAAAAATGAAGATGAAGCCCTAGATGCTCATGCTAAGGGTGGAAAGGGAAAGTCTCATTTTCAAAAGGAGACTCACTTTCATAAATAATCTCACTCTCCAAAGAGATTCCATAAATACCATAAGGGTCAAAGAAAGGGAAAAGATTTATCCTCATAATAGTGTTATCATTGTGATAATATGGGACACATTTCTAAAAATTGTCCTTCCAGAAGGGAAGAATACAAGATGAGAAATAAAAAAAGACATAATTCCCATGCATTTGAATATGATGAGCCACCCAAGAATATAGCTAAAGAATATATTGAATAATATGTTTTGTTTTCCGCTCTCTCAGGATCTGTTACACCTAGAGAGGATACTTGACTCATAGATAGTGGTGCCTCTAAGCACATGACAGGTCAAAAGAACACTCTCTCCAAGATTATAGACAAGGAATTCCCCTAAATGGTTTCACTTGTAGATTATTGTCAATATCCAATCAAAGGAATGAGAGAATCCACCTACAAACTTGATTCAGGAACTCGAATGAGAATGAAGGATGTACTCTATGTACCAGGTTTGAAAAAGAACTTACTTTTTATTTCATCTCTATATAAGAAAGATTTCAGGGTTGCATTTGTAGATGGTGAAGTTTTTATGTTGTGATATCCTCAAATTATGAGAAAGTAAATTCCATGTTGAATTTAGAAATAAATTTCCATTTATGGAAATTCAGATTTCGAAATAAATTTCCATTTATGGAAAATCTGAATTTAGAAATTTGGATTATGTAATTATTATTTTATGATTGTTGGGAAATTTTTTGACTTGCCCAATTGTCCACTGTTGTTGGACACATGTATGATAAAAAAAAAATCAATAAATTAAATGCTAGAAGACAAATGGAACAACTAGGTTAAAAATAGTTGACTATAACTCCATGAGTGGGGAACAGGTTTGAGTTAACTTAGAGCTTATTTTTACAAGTGGCAGAAGTTGAGTTATGCCACTAGCAGCCCCTAAAAATCATGGATTTGTAAAGCTATTAATTTTCCCAAAGAGGGAGGGAATGAAAAGTCCTACGAACAAGTTAAATGGAACATATGTGGGAGGCATGATGCTACTTAGTATGTTGGATGAAAATTGTTTTGTTTTTATGAGAACATATGGTGTGAGGAAAATCATTTTCTGAACAATTGAAGGTGACAACGGCTAAGGGGTGTGACTCATTTCACCCTTATGGATTCATGGTCAGGCTAAGGGGTGATCAGGATAAGTGATCTTGGCTATTATGTTTCTACAGTTGGGTGGAATGTGGTTTTTCCATTTGTTTCCCAACATCAATATTTAGATATGTATCTGAACTATTTACTTTTATTGTTGATTTTATATTGTAGATGTTATCTAATTAATACTATGTTTTATATTACATATATATAAATCATAATTTTTTTAAGTAGATCGTAGAGTCGTGTTAGATTTGTGGCTTGTCACTATGTAAGAGTACCTATAGAGATGTTTATATGAAGTATTAATGTTTATATATATATATATATATATATATATATATATATATATATATATGCGCCTAATGGCCATGCTAGACCTATTTTCTACTATTATGATGAGAATAAAGGATAAAAGTTACAATTACATTCTCTCCTCTATTATCAAAGAAATATGTCTAATACAGTAGATCGCAGAATATTTGAAATATATTTATTATAGTTGATAGAACGCACACCAAAATGTTACATTTTTTGCGTTTTCCATAGACCCAAGAACTCCATATCTAGTCTAAACAGAGTTTCAAAAAGACTACATAAAATTATTTGTAACCGAAGTGAGTGCACGCATGGACCGATGGAAGGAAAATGGAACCCAAATACCTTTTGTGTACAATCTACTTCTTTTACTAAGTGCACCTTCATTTCTCCCAACCTGCAAAAAGAGAAATACGATGGTTTTAGTAACTTACTAATGTTCAAACCATTTAAATAATGAGATAAATAAAATGAGTCAAAGCTTACTTATCTTAGATTATGATTGAATATCAGAGTATCTTCGTTTTCCTTGCAAAGAAATCAATCCATGACTCAGGAGGGGGAGTGGGTGCATAATCCATCTGATGGGTTGCCTTGCAAGAGAAAGGGACCCGTCATCAATTTATATCCATGGAAAATTGTTTACTTGCGAAAGAAATAAAAGCGAAACAAACTTATAATCAAGTTTTGTAGCTTTGATATCCCTGCGCATGTTTTTAATTTATAAAATACAGAGAACAGTTATATAAAGAAGTACAAATTGGAATCAAGAGAAAGATCGGGCTAATAAATTATTTTAATAGAGAGGTAGTGATAGCAATCTAAAACAATACCAATTAACCAGTAAGTATTACTTTGAAGAAATTACCAAACCCCATATAGGGGGCCAAAAGAATACTGTGGAGAAGCTAACATTTAAAAAACATAATTATCTTTTGCTTCCTTAATACGTTGATGGATTTCCGACAAAGGGGATGCTTGCAGAAAATAAAGTATTAAATCAAAAATCATTACAGAGACACAAAGGAGGTTATTTGGGTGCATAAAATTTATAGTAAGAATCTAATTTTGTAGGTTAATGTTTAATAACACAAACATATTCAAACCCTGCGAATGTTTTTCCTTGGGAATTCAATGGATGATTTGGCAAATGAAATTGCAAGTATACGATACATCTTATAATGAACAAGAAGACCATTTTTTTCTTTAATACAGAGTTGTCAAATGAATTAATTCCTTACAGTGTGTTGAGGGAAACTTTAACTATTGTAGACATAATAGTAAGTAAAATAATTCTTGTCGTATTAGTTTTAATCGTTAACATAAATATAATTATTCTAAATACAAACAAATTTCTAGGTTAGAGAAAAATATGGGAAAGTCATTACAAAGATAATAAAAAACCCTTGACGGGACAGAGCCACAATTTTCTCACTCAAAAATATTATTTAAACTAATAGACAGAGTTAAAAAATGATTTTACCTACAGAGTTTAAAAACTAATCGAAGTTTGTCACAAATCTAATAAGTGTATGAATCCTCGAGGATACGACTGAGTGTTAGTATGCAAGAATAATAGTATAACCATTTGGCGAGGAATTTCATCCAGGGTCTACCAGTAGAGGTCTCTAAATTAACAGTTACTTCTAACACAACAACCTCTAGAAAGAGGTTGTAGGTGTAATGACCTCGATAAAGACTTAAAAACCAAAATGAGAAATATTGCAGAGGGTTTAGCTTACAACCACAATGATTTTTGACAACGGTTTGACTGGGAAGGAACCCAGATGATTACAGGCTTGAAGACTGATATTCAACAGAGAATAAAACACAATAATCCTATCAAACCCTGAATAATAAAATTTAAAGGGTTTAACCTAACATACGAGTAAAATATTTAGCACGGTGGAACCTGGCACACAACACTACGAAAGTGTGTTTTTTTTTGTGATATCCACCCTCAAAGACAAAAAAAAAGGAGCATAAGGTATGTGACTTAAAAAAAACAGAGAGTGCATTTGCACTCGACAAAGGACACATTTGCACATAGAATATTCTTTCTCAAAGAAATACATTCCACCAGATAGAGAATACTTTTCATAAAGATTTGGTTTTAAAGAGAACGGATAACTCCAAAGGAATCTTACAGTTTGATTTACAGAAAGAGTAGTTTACTTACCATTCCTGTGTAGATCCATGGCAGAGCACCATAGCTACCATTCTCCAGAGAGCCGAACACTATTATCATTCACGAAGAGTATACTAGTGAATTGAAAAAGTGAAAAAGAGACCCAAGGGACAACTACAAGGTGTGTAATGGAACCTCGCACCCCTCAGTAGTGGGAAAGAGTGAATGGTACACCACCCCACACCTTTCCATGTGAAACCAACTGAAGTGGAGAGCCCACAATGGGCAGTTCTCTATAGTTTCAGGCCTAGAGGGTACTGGATAGTTCTATCACCATTAATGGACCTACCCTAATGTAAATACCTACTGCTATAATGGACTAGGTTCAGACCTGACCTGGAATCCACCTCAAATACATTTTACGAACCACTAAAATGCTATATTGAATATATTTAACTAAGGATCGGGTGTATAGTGTTAACACATGTGTATGGTTATAACCTTGATAGAGTGTGTACATCGTATACCATATTTAAATTATATATCGTTGCACTATGTAGAAGTCGTTTTGATATGGATATGATAATTCCCATAGAACGGTTCTAGACTATGATAGTTATGTCTCCTAGTCTGCTAGGGTTATAACGTTCTTGCTATAGATTTCTTCACTTGCATGTTTTTATAATATAGTGATGACACTAATGCAATATGGATAGTATGGGTATTTTTAACCCTAGTATCTATGTTATGGATATTTACAGTCATAGTTACTATTTTAACAATGCAATCAAATGTATGACTCTAATTACAGTAGCATGGTTTTTTCATAGCAAATTATGTTATGAACTAATCTAATGAAAAACGCTATGATTTAATTTAATGGATAATAACAACAAGATTTGTGTTGGACTTTAAATATCCTATAGATGTTTAGGATGGATACTCCAACAGAGTAAAATCTTTTATGTGCACAAATAGGGAATAAGATGTATAAGGGAATATTTTCATGTGTCACGAATAGTTTTGTTAGACTTTAGTTTCCTGGTCAATTTTTATTTTATCTTTTAGTGAAATTTGGGGTACGTTACATATGGTATCATAGATGTAGGTTACAATGCTTGGACCTTAGGGAAACACCATAATTGTATTTTTGTTTTTGAAGGAAAAATATAACGAACATATTTACTATTACAAACAAAAATTTGTCTGTTGTGAAAATGTCAGCACAGAATGAAGAAGGAAACAAACCAGAGGGGAATCAAAATCAAGAAATACTTTCAGATTTATAACTATTCTAGTAATATGAAAGTTGAAATGGCCATTTAAAATTTAAAGGGAAAAGTGAGTATCTATATTAGAAAGTTGGTACGAAAGAAAAACTAAGGAATTTTATGAACTGCGACTTGGACAAATGGATATGGACGTTCTAATAAATAAATTCTTATATATGTTGAGGTTTGTGTTATACATCAAATTAGATAAGGTAAAGATACAAGGGTTCTTAATCTATCTACCACAGTCTTACAAGGACATAATTGAATTTGATAATCATATTTCTTTAAATGAAGTGTTTATAAAGGATCGAATGTGATATGATTAGTACAAATAGAGATATGAAATTCCTAAGGCATGGAAATATGAGAAACAAGATAAAATGAATCAACATAGGAAAGGTTTCCAACTAGCCCCTTTTCATAACATGGAAAAGGGTTTTCAAAGGAATGACTACCACACAAACACACACCACACTCAAGGGCGAAATAAAATAGTTAATTTGGGATTCAAGAAAGTAGGGGACATTCCTAGAGAACCGTTGAAATGTTGGGAGTGTGGAGAACCCCACTTATGGAGGAATTGTCCACACTTAAACCCAACAGGAAAAACTACAGTACATAATCTTCAAGAAGATTCAACAGTGGGAGATATTGGTAGAATCATGCATAGGATCAATGCAATTGTGGATGGAAGGTATCCAGATCATCAATCCATTATTGTGGAAGTTGAAGGTAAAATTCATGATAACAACATTTCCATATTAATTGACCCAGGAGCTAGTTTGAGTTATATTACTCCAACTTGAGTAGAATTGAACAAGTTAAACAAGGTAAAACATGCTAAGTCATGGTTAGTAAAACTAGCAACCAGGATAAAAAGAAAGCTAACATAATTTATTTATGATTCTAAATTCAGTATAAATGGATAGAATACACAGTTAAATCTGAATGTATTACCTTTGGGGTCTTACATTATAATTATCAGAATGGAATGGTTAGAAAAACATAAAGTGATATTAAATTGTTACAAAAATTCATTTGTGTATAAAGATGAAAATAATATAGTTAGAACAGTATAAGGAATCAGAAAACCAGTTTTTGTTAGGAAAATATCAACAATGCAATTTAAGAAATGTATTAATAAGGGTTGCAAAGTATATGTTGTTCAAGTAAATAATCTCTTAGAGAAATAAATCAAACTAAGTTTAGAAGACTCTATAGTCCTACATGGGTTTAGAAATGTATTCATAGAAGAAATAATGGAATTAACTCCAAGGAGAGAGATAGATTTCTCTATCGATCTACTACCCAGATCTACCCCGGTGTCCATGGCACCTTATAGAATGAGTGTACCTGAATTAATAAAACTAAAAATTTAGTTACAATAACTGTTAGATAAAGAGTGTATCAGACCAAGTGTTTCATGCTGGGGAGAACCAATTTTGTTTTTTAAAAATAAAGATGGAACTTTGAGACTGTGTATTGATTACCGTCAACTAAATAAAATGATGATTAAGAATAAGTATCCTTTACCTAGAATTAACGATCTCTTTGATAAGTTTGGAGGAGAAAAAATATTCTCTAAGATAGATTTGAGGTCTGGTTATCACCAAGTCAAGATAAAGGATGAAGACGTAAACAAAACAACATTTAGAACACATTATGGACACTATGAATTTGTAGTGATTCCGTTTTAACTTACTAATGCACCAACAACCTTTATGTGCTTGATGAATAGTATATTCATCAAGTATCTGGATAAATTCATGTTGTTTTTTATCGATGATATTTTAGTTTATTCAAAAAATGAAGAAGAACATGAAGAGCATCTCAAAATAGTACTATAGACTTTAAGAGAACATAAGTTATATGCTTAGTTTGATAAGTGTGATTTATACCAAATAAAGATACATTATTTAGGGCACATAATATCAAAATATCACATTGAAGTTGACCCAGAAAATATTGAAGCCATTATGGAATGGCCTATTCCTAAATATGTAGCAGGCATAAGGTCAGTTATAGGGATTCCCAGTTATTAATGGAGGTTTATAGAAGGATTTTCCATAATTGTGTATCTGAATACATCACTATAGAAAAAGGGAATAAAATTTAATTGGTCGCAAAAATGTCAAGATAGTTTTGATAAGCTAAAAACATTATTAACTACAACACCTATCCCAAAAGTAACAGATCCAGATAAAGACTTTACAGTTTGCGTAGATGTGAGTAAAGAGGGATTTGGAGGTGTGCTAACACAAGATGGGCATGCCATCTTTTATGAATCAAGTAAATTGAAAGAACATGAATGAAACTATGTGACTCAAGATTTAGAATTAGCAGTTGTGATTCATGCATTAAAAATGTGGCAACATTATTTAATGGGAAGAAAATTTATGTTACTAACCGACAACAGTGTTGTAAATAATTTATTCAGTCAACCAGATCTCAATGCAAGGAAAGCGATATGGTTGACCTTTTTAAGTGAGTTAGATTTTGAAGTACGACACATCAAGGGTAAAGAAAACAAAGTTGTAGAGGCACTAAGTCGGAGGACTAGTGGGATTTATGAAATAATTATCAGCAAGGAAAAAAATTATATCGAGCATATAATAAAATCTGCAAGAAGTAATGATGAAAATTACATCAAAACAACAATATAATTGCAAGGAAATGCAAAAAATATGAACAAAACATATATAGGTATAGATAAAAATGGGATGTTAAGGTTCAAAGACGGGTTATATGTACCTAACTCTACTAATTTAAAGACGACAATTCTTGATGAGTTGCAAAAACATCTGTATTCTGGTCATCCAGGATACCAAAAAATGATAACAACATTTAGGAAATAGTTTTTTGGCCTAACATGAAAAATGAAACAACTGAATATTTGTCTAAATTTTTAGATTGCCAACATGTAAAGGATGAACATCAACATATGGAAAGTTTGTTACAACCTCTTCCTATACCTGAATGGAAATGAGAAATTATTTCGACGGAATTCATCACAAGTTTTCCTAAGACTCAAAGACAAAATGACTCAATTATGGTAGTGATTGATAAACTAAGTAAATCTCCACATTTTATACATGTGAAATCTACTTACAAAGAGATTAATATCGCTGAATTTTTTATGAAAGAAATTTTTGGATCGCATGGAATTCCTAAGATGGTGATTTCAGATAGAGATCTCAAATTTACATCCAATTTTTGGAAAGAATTGTTTGCAGTTTTGGGTACTAATTTGAATTTCAGCACAAGTTACCATCCAGAAATGGATGGGAAAATAGAATGAACAAACCAAATTATTAAAGAGATGTTGTGAATGTATGTAATAACAATACCAACTAAGTGGGAAGAGTATCTTCACTTAGTTGAGTTCGCTTACAATAATGGTTATCAGGCATCAACTAAGATTTGTCCCTTCGAAGTATTATACAGAAGGAAATGCACAACCTTGGTCAGTTCGGATAATCCAGTTGACAGGATTATTGTGGGACCAGAAATGCTCCAAAAAATGGAGAGAATGGTAAAAAGGGTACAACGAAACTTAAAAGAGGCACAAGAATGACCTAAAATCTATGCAGATCTAAAAAGAAGACATCGAGAATTCAAAATTGGGGAACATGTATATCTAAAAGTCAAAGCGATAAGAAGATCTATAAATCTAGGAAAATTTTCCAAGTTGACACCAAGATTTTGTGCCCCCTTCGATATTTTAACTCGAATCAGACAAGTGGCATATAAACTAGCACTTCCTCAAAATTTAAAAGTTCATAATTTTTTTCATGTTTCATTATTGAAAAGATATATTCATGATCCTACTCACATAATTGATTGGAACTTGGTGAATGTGGAGCCAAAAGGAGAGTTCCAAGTGGAAACTCTGTGCATTCTGGATAGGAAAGAAACAATACTTCGGAACAGAGCCATCGCCCAAATAAAAGTGCAATGGAAACACTTTAGTCTTAAGGAGGCCACTTGGGTGTTGGAAGAAGATATTCTGAAATCTTATCCAATTATGTTCCAAGAGATGACTGAACATTGAGGATAGTGTTGTACTTAAGGGGGAGATGATGTACTATCCTCAAATTATGTGAAAATAAATTCCAAGTTGAATTTAGAAATAAATTTCCATTTATGGAAATTCAGATTTAGAAATAATTTGTCATCTATGGAAAATCCGAATTTAGAAATTTGGATTATGTAATTATTATTTTATGACTGTTGGGAAAAGGTTTGAATTTCCCAACTATCCTCTATTGTTAGACACATGTATGAGACAAAATTTTTAATAAATTAAATGATGGAAGACAAATGGAACAACGAGGTTAAAAATAATTGACTATGAATCCATGAGTGGGGAACAGGTTTGAGTTAACTCAGAGATGATTTTTACAAGTGGAAGAAGTTGAGTTCTACCACTAGAAGCCCCTAAAAATCATGGATTTGTAAAGCTACGAATTTCCCCAAGGAGGGAGGGAATGAAAATTCCTAGGCACAAGGTAAATGGAACATATGTGGGAGGCATGACACTACTTAGTATGTTGGATGAGATTGAGAATTGTTTTGTTGTTATGAGCACACTTGGTGTGAAAAAAGTATTTTCTAAATGGTTGAAGGTGACAATGGCTAAGGAGTGTGACTCAGTTCTCCCTTATGGAGTCATGGTTACGCTAGGGAGTGATCAGGCCAAGTGATCGTGGTTGTTCTGTTTCTACGGTTGGGTGGAATGTGGTTGTTCCATTTGGTTCCTAGCATCAGTATTTAGATATTTATCTCAACTATGTACTTTTATTGTTGATGTTATATTGTAAATGTTACCTAATTAATACTATGTTTTATATTCCATATATAAAAATCATAATCTTTTTAAGTGGATTGTATAGTTGTGTTAGATTCGTGGCTTGCCATTGTCTAAGAGTACCTATAGTGATGTTTATCTGAAGTATTAATGTTTAGTATATATATATATAAACTGTGTATATGTGCCTAATGGCCATGATAGACCTATTTTCTCGATTTTTTATAATTTACTGTAAATAATCAAATACTTCAGAAAGAAAAGTATAAACAAACTGTATTGAATTTTCTGCTATTATGCTGAATATAAAGGATAAAAGTTCCAATTACTTTTTTTTCTCTATTATCAAAAAAAGATGTCTGATACAGTAGATTGCATAATATTTGAAATATATTTATTATAGTGAATAGGACGCGGACCAAAATATTACATTTTTGGGTTTTCCATAGACCCAAGAACTCCATAGCTAGTCTAACAGAGCTTTAAAAATACCACATAAAACTGTCTGTAACAGAAGTGAGTGCGTGCATGGCCTGGTGGAAGGAAAATCGAAGTTGAATACCTTTTGTGGACATGCCGCTTATTTCACCAAGTGCACTCTCATTTCTCCCAATTTGTAAAAAAATAAATACGATGGCATTAGTAACTTACTAATGTCCAAACCATTTAAATAATGAGATAAATAAAATGAGTCAAAGAAAGTACTTATCTTATATTCTGATTGAATATCTAAGTATCTTCATTTTCCTTTCTAAGTAGTTGATCCATGACTCAGGAGGGGGAGTGGGTGTGTAATCCATCTGATGGGTTCCCTCGCAAGAAAAAGGGACCCACCATCAATTTATATCGATGGAAAATGATTTACTTGCGAAAGAAATAAAAGAAAAACAAACTTCTAATCAAGTTTTGTAGCTTTGATATCCATGCACATGTTTTTAATTTATAAAATACAGAGAACAATTATACAAAGAAGTATGAATTGTAATCAAGAGAATATCGGGCTAATAAATGATTTTAACAGAGAGGTAGTGATAGCAAGCTAAAACAACATCAATTAACTAGTATGTATTACTTCGAAGAAATTACCAAACCCCATACAGAGGGCCAAAAGAATATTGTGGAGAAGCTAACATTTAAAGAACATAGTTGCCTTTTGTTTCCTTAATACATAGATGGATTTTTGACAAAGGGTATGCTTGTGGAAAAGAAAGTATTAAATCAAAAAGTTTTATAGAGATGCCAAGGAGGCGATTTGGGTGCATAAAATTTACAGTAAGAATCTAATTTTGTAGGCTAAAGTTTAATAACACAAAGGTATTCAAACCTTGTGAATTTATTTCCTTGGGAATTCAATGAATGATGTGGCAAATGAAATTTAAAGTATAGGATACAACTTATAATGAACAAGAATACCATTTTTTCTTTAGTACAGAGCTGTCAAATGCAAGAAGTCCTTACAATATGCCGATGAAAACTTTAACTATTGCAAATAGAATAGTAAGTAACACAATTCTCGTCATATTAGTTTAAATCGTTAACAAAAATAGAATTATTCTAAATACAAATGAATGCCTAGGTTAGAGAAAAATCTTTGAAAGGCATTACAGAGATAATCAAAAACCCTTGACGGGATACAACCATGATTTTCTCACTCAGACAGATTCTTTAAACTAATAGACAGAGTTAAAACATGAATTTACCTATAGAGTTTAAAAACTAATTTAAGTCTATCACAAATCTAATAATTTTATGAAACCTCGAGGTTATGACCGAGTGTTAGTATACAAGAATAATAGTAAAACCATTCGACGAAGAATTTCATCCAGGTTCTTCTCGCAATGGTCTCTAAACTAACAGTTACTTCTTACAAAACAACCTCCAGACAAAGGTCGCAAGTGTAATTACCTCGATACAAAATTAAAAAATAGAACAAGAAAGATTACAGAGGGTTTATCTTACAACCACAGTGATTTCTGACCATGTTTTGACTGGGAAGGAACCCAAAGTATTACAAGCTTTAAGACTAATGGTTAGTAGAGAAGAAAACACAACAACCCTATCAAACCCGAATAATAAAATTTAAAGGGTTTAACCTAACATACGAGTAAAATATTTATCACAGTGGAACCTGGAACAAAACACTATAGACGTGCATTTTTTTTGTGATATCGACCCTCAAAGCCAAAAAGAAAAGGAGCATAAGGTATCTGACTTAAAACACACACAGAGTACATTTGCATAGAGAATATTCTTTCTCAAAGAAATGCATTGCACCAGATAGAGAATACTTTGCATAAATATTTGATTGCAAAGAGAACACATAAATACAAAGGACTCTTACAATTTGATTTACAAAGAGAACATTTTACTTACCATGCCTCTGGAGAGCCCTTCTAGAGTGCCATTTCTACTATTCTCCACAGAGTCAAACACTATCACCAGTCGGGGAGAGTAAACCAATGAAGTGACAAAGTGAAAAAGAGACCCAAGGGATAACTACGAGGTGCGTAATGGCACATCCAGCCCCTCGGTAGTGGGGAAGAGCGACTGGTACGCCACCCCACACCTTGCCATGTGAAACCAACTGAAGTGGCGAGCCCACAATGGACGGTTCTATGTAGTGTCATGCCAGGAGGGTATCAGATAGGTCTATCACCATTAATGAACCTTCCCTAACGTAAATACCTACATCTATAACGGCCCAGGTTTAGACCTGACTTGGAATCCACCTCAAATACATTTTACAGACCACTTAAATGTTGTATTGAATATGTTTAACCAAGGATCAGGTGTATAGTGTTAACGTATGTGTAGGGTTATAACCTTGATAGAGTGTGTACATCATATACCTTATTTAAATTATAGATCATTACACTATGTAGAAGTGGTTTTGATATGGATATGATAATTCCCCTAGCACGGTTCTAGACTATGATAGTTATGTCTCCTAGTCTGCTAGGGTTATAACCTTGTTGCTATAGATTTCTTCACTTGAATTTGTTTATAATATAGTGATGACACTAATGGAATATGGATAGTACATGGGTATGTGTAACCCTAGTATCTATGTTATGGACATTGACAATCATAGTTACTATTTTAACAATGCAACCAAATCTAGGACTCTAATTACAGTAGAATGGTTTTTTCATAGTAAATTATGTTATGAAGTAATCTAATGAAAAACTCTATGATTTGATTTAATGGATAATAACAATAAGATTTTTTTTCGACTTTAAATCTCCTACATACTTTTAGGATGGAAAGTCCAGCAGAGTAAAAAACATTATGCACACAAACAGTGAATAAGATGTATAAGGGAATATTTTCATGTGCCACAAACAATTTTGTTAGACTTTAGTTTCTTGGTCATTTTTTTTTTAGTGAATTTTGGGGTACGTTACATATGTGGTGTAAAGGAAAAATTATAGAAAATGCAGTTGTTATTGGAATAAAGTTGATCCTAACCTTTAATTCAAGGTTATGAATTATGAACCAATTATATTGATACTATATGTGGATTATTTATTCTTGATAAGAAAAGAAAATATCATCATAGGTTGCAAGAAGAAGATCTCTGCAGAATTTGAGATGAAAGACCTAGGCCTGATGCATTATTTCTTAGGTCTTGAACTTTGGCAAATCCTAGAGAAGATCATCCTTAACTAAGGGAAATATGCAGTTTAAATACTGAAGAGATTTGACATGTTGGAATGTAAATCCATGACCACACCCAAGGAAATGAATTTGAAGATCCTGGTTGATACTTCGTCAAAGTTAGTTGATGTTACTCTATACAGACATATTATTGGTTCATTGATATATTTGATGAATACCAGACCAGATATATACTTTGTTGTGAACACCTTGAGTCAGTTTCTGGTGGAGCCTAGACATGTTGACCTTGTAGTTGAAAATCATGTGATGAGATACCTTAAGGGTACACTGGATTATGGTCTCTGTAATATTGGAGATCATGAATTCATACTATATGGTTATACTAATTCAGATTGGGTTGGAAGTGCTTCATATAAAAAGAGAACTTTAGGATGTTGTTTCAGTTTGGGGTCATCCATGAATTCATGGAAAAGTAGGAAGAAATCCATTATTTATCTCATCACGACATAAACAGAGTACATTGCAGCATGTTCTTCCAGTTGTGAAGCCATATGTCTTCAGAGGTTGTTGATAGGTCTATTCGATATGGATATGGAAGCCACCATGATTCTATGTGATAATGAAAGTTGTATAAATATGGTGGAGAACCCAACGTCCCATGATAATTCAAAGCACATAGAGATCTGGTACCACTACATTCATGATATGGTGCAGAGGGGAGTTGTAAAGCTCCAATATGTTAGCATAGATGAGCATGTTTCAGATATTTTGACTAATCCTCTGTCTTGTGTGAAGTTTGAGTACTTCTAAGACAAGCTTGGTATTGTCCAAGAGGACCTCCCTTGAAATGGGGAGTGATGTTGATGATACTATGGTATCCTAACCAACAACGGCTAGCTCCATTAGGATTTTATATCCTAAGGTATTGATCATTCCTGGGAATATACCGAAGGTCATGTAAGGATTGTCTGTCAGAGTACCTATGCATGTATATGCTAGCTGTGGTCAGTAGTGGTATCTCATTTAGGATTTTATATCCTAGGGAATCCTATGATCCCTAGGCAGATCCTGAAGGTTCAGTAAGGATGGTCTATCAGACTACCACTAATGTTGTTGTTGAAGCACCTATCTCATTCTATTTCCACATGTTGATGATGATGTTTTTCTAGCTCCATGTTATTGATATTATTGTTCCATCTTCATGATGTTGATGATGATGATGTTACTCTAGATCCATGTAGTAAACAATGATGATATTGATGATGAGAAAAACTTCTGATGATTTATAGATGTGCCATTCAGTGTTCTATATGTTGATGATGATGTTTCCCTCTCCTTCTCTTGACTATGTTGTATTGAATCATGTCAGTAGAATACCCTTCTCATTAAGGGGGATTGTTGAAACATTGTAATTTTAAAGAATATTCTAATTATATTTGAGTTATTATTTTACAGATCAAATCACCTTTTACGGATTGATCAAGCCGGGTCTTGTATAAGATCAAATCCCCTTTTGTGGATTGGTCAACATGTATTTGTATGGTGGTATTTGTAAAATCGGCCCCTAGTAATTATAAAATGGTTTTATCCACTTTTAGGATAAGTCAGCTACACCAAGTGAGAAGACACAACCCTAGTGCCACCTCACAACTTGTATTTATATGTGAGGATGGTGTCTCATTTGAACACACAGTCACTCACTTACCTAGTACACATATCTTGAAGGTAGTTGTAGTTGCAGGAAGAAGTCTAACAAGGGACAAGAGAGGCACATGCTTGTTCTTAGTTTCTCTTTGGTGTTTTTGGTCTTACTCTTGGCATTGTATTGACAATCTATTATTGAGGAAGTTTTTATGGGTTTTCTCCCCATGAGGGTTTCCGAGGATAAAATTTTGTGTACCTTATGATCATGTTTCTTTAAGTGATCCTATTTATACTTTTGTTTCGTAAATGCATTGAATGCTCATGAAATTTGGAAATAAACTAATAAAAACAGTAAAAACTTAACACTTGGATCATCAAATGCAGGTGAGGGAACTACCCTCAGTGGAGTTGCTAGAAAAAAAATGAGATAAGGATTTTGGGAGAAGTTTACCAAAGATACATTTCATTGATCATAATCCCTCAATCCTCCTCAACAATGATGTTAAAATGTTATCACAAGATTTGTACTTGTGCAAATCCCCAACACAAGCCCCCAATTTTGTGTAACTATAGTAAATCCTACCATTATCACCTTAGTAATAAATCCCCTTGTTTTAGTGATGGAGGAGGTCCACCATAGGGGAGGATTCCCTGAAGACCTTGAGGGATAAAAATAACAATATTGTTAGCCAATCCTACTACCCCCTCTCTTGATCACCTAATTCAAGGTCTAGGACAAATTACACTTCAAAATTACCACAATTGACCATGAAAATTCAACATTTACTCAACATAAAATTATCCAATTGTTAGATGCAATTTATGGCTATGTTCAAAAACTATAAAAGAAATGTATGAAACAAATTAGAGTATTTTAAGATGTTTGAAGAAAATCTATGCAACAACAACAAGTTTATCAGTTAATTAGCTTAAGTTAGTGTTAGTAATGTTAGTAGGAAGCTTGTGAGTATCAAAATAGAGAGTTTGTTGATCACTTTGACCATGACAGAGCTTAGAGATTAGTGCCTTTGACGGATTTGGAGTCTTTATAACAACAATGTAATAATTTTTGGAGATGAATCTAGTAAAGATTAAGAGGTAGGGATTAAACTCTAAGGTGCTAGCACATTAGGTCCTTAGAGTTTAATTTTTTAGGAGAAGGATTTCTAGAGTGAAAACACCTTTGGGCTCTAACAATATTTTATCCCTTCTTAAGTACTTCAACTAGGTCACAATCAACAGTCTAGGGATAAAATCATAAAATACTAGAACTTTTAGGGCTTTAGGAGTCTAACACTAGCTAGGATTTCTTCACAAATTTTGGAAAAATGAACCTTGTGAGAGGAGGAAGCACTTATTCACCTCTCTTAGGGTTTCACCAAGCAAGATGTATATCATGAACAAGTAAAATTCACCATAAAACATTAATAGCATGAAATAAAATTGTAAAAATTTACTTACTTCACCAAGATATCACAAGAGTAAACCCTAATTATATAAATTCCATCGAAAAAATAGAAAAAGAAGCATCCACACTTGACTTGCAAGAGATAACGCATGAGAGAAAACAGCCAATAACCCCAATATAGAAAAAAATCCAGATTTATTCTCTCACAAATAATGAGAATATGTGATGATAATATGAAATGTCAAGGTGATTTATTTATATGGAGCTACCTTGACCTATTTGTTCACATAAAATTGTCAACAACAAAATATAAGGGGGGAAACTACTTCAATTTTTCTTTACATTTGCAAAAAATAAAATTCATATGAAATAAAACCCTAGAAGGGTGACGTAGACTCTCCAAGTGTAATGTCAAGCATGAAAGTGGGATACATTGGGCTTCCAAAGACCACATTTCATGCTCTCATGTGCTAAAGTTCCCTACCATGGGTCTCATTGTTTCAATCCACCTCCATAACCATCTCATCCATCAAACACTAGCCCTCTAAGGTGATGACAAGGGATAAGAAGTGACATACTAGGCCTCCAAAGGCCAACGTCCAACTGGAGAAGGTTGAAACCTCATCCTCTAGTGATTCCAAAGTGCCTCGAAAGGAAATATCCTCCACCTCTAGATGCAATGCTCATTATCCATGGTCTTCCACATGACGGGTCCAATGTCCATCCTATGTGAAAGGTTCTAAAAAAACAAAAAAATATTCCCTCCAAGGGTCCACAAGTCACACAAATCATTCCAAGTAAGCCATATGTAATACAAGAACCACCCAAACATGTGCATCAAATCCCCCCTTATCAAATTAAACAGATGCTCAAAGACCTTATAATATTTTCCAAATTTAGGTATGGGAGGGGTTTCATGGTTCCCTATTGGGTAAGCCAATCCCCATGTCGAGGGATATTTCCCAAGAATACCCTATCTAGATAATGTGATGAGGATAAGGTGGATTTTGGAAGACTCTTGAGCATGGGGTTCTTGACATATCAAGGGATCATATTCTCTCATCTATGGGTTCCTTTGTGGAGGGTGTGTTGCATATTTAGTTTACAATGCAACATTGTCCCAAGCCCTTGACTGTAATTTATTATGTCCAAACAATGAGTTATATGTGCAATGAAAATTAAATAACACATCAATTCCACTTGAACTTAGCAACACATTGAGTGACATATGCACTGGAAATTAAAAGATACTGCAAATGCATTCTCCCATTAAGAAGGACATTTATTGATTAATTTTTTATAGGTCCTTAATTTTTATGGAGACTCACTTCATTTCTCTTAGGAACTAAGGGTGAGCATCCAAAAGGATAATCTATAGCTTTTAAATTTTTCCAGCTACAACACCTCTAATCCTTTAGCCCCTCCTTCCCATGAAATGAAGTGCAATCCCTTCTTAGGGACAATGCACTCGAAAACCAAAAAGATGACGACACATTGTGGAAGAAGTGTGGAAAGTGGTGAGAATGAGTGAGGAATGGTATGATGATCCTTCAAGGAACCACCCAGTAGAGACCCTTCAAGGGTGACCAACTTTATAGGATAACATTTCAACCACCAAGGTGAAAATAGACAAAAAGTATAGTTTCCAAGAAAACATTTCATAATCAAGAAAATACTCTTTGTAACATCCTCAAATGCTTAAAATATTAAAGTGACACTTACCATGTGACTTGACTTATTACCTCATGAAACAATACCTGCTTCCTTCTAGGATCCAAGCTTGTGTAGTGGACATTTCTCTGCTTGATCCAGGTGGATATTGGTGGCCACCCACCTATTCCAAATGGCTCCTCATGTTCATTTTTTTTTAGAACATCTTTATGTAATGCTTTATAATTATGAGTTCTACACTTCTGGGGCTGCATGAATCCTCACACATTCTCTAGGTGGATACAGGTGGCCTCTCGCCTAATCCAACTGACTTATTTTGTATGTTTTCATGTCATCACATCTTGTTGTACTTCTAAGGCTGTTTTTGGGCCATAAACATTGTTTTTTTGACTCGCCACAGTCAGACTGTAGACAGAGTCAGAGTCTGACTACAGAATGTGTATATCTCTGAAAGACATTTCCAATGGGCTATCACGTTCCTAAAATAAAGGTCGTATGAAAAATTTACGACCCAATGAAATTGAGGTACCAAATTACACCAACTTACCCATAGGGCCCACATGACTTTTGGTGTTTCACCTTCTAGGGTCACGTTTTTGGATGTCTAGGGTTTTGGAATTCATGAGTAATATGAAAAGGTCCTCTGGAGCCTCATTGCAATCCATTCTTCTCAGATAAATGCGCATAACAGCCACATCTCTTCTTAGAGATAGCTACCACCATTCAAGCAAGTTTCAGTTATGTAGTTTTATAGTTTCAATGTATTTCATTATTTTATAAAAGATATTGTTCACTGGATATTTGTGTTATTCTTCCTATCATTGTGTTTATTGTATACAATCTGCTAATTAGTTCATTCCTCTCCTAAATTCATATCATTGGTATCATAGCGGTCTACTCTTCATTTATGTTTCTTCATTCATGTTCCTGACAAGGTCTGGGTACAATAAGTTGGACTCAAACGAATCGATCCATTACCAGATCATTCGCATCGAGCCCAAGAACAACCCATGGGATACGAAAATAAAGATGATGGAGCAAGAGGTCCTATTAAAATGTTTCTCGAGGAATCCCTCGTGCTACAAAGGAACGAAATGATGGACAAATTCACACAGATCCTTCGATGGTTGCCCACAGAAGAAGCATATTCATCAAGCAGCCATGCAACCCCCTTCAAGGTACATGTAAATTTTGATATTCCATTATTTGAAGGACTGATAGATGCGAATGTTGTAGATAAATGGTTGAATATGCTCGAAGGATATTTTTTGGTCCACAATTTTTTCGATAGGGAAAATATCACATTTTCACTCCTCAAGGCCGTTCTTCATGTTAAAGACTAGTGGGACACTTACTATGAGAAAAGGATCATGGAGGAATCTACAATTTTTGTGGTGACCTGTACATGGGATTCCTTCCGGGATGCCATTAAATAACAATACTACCTTGTTGGAAGCTACGAGGACTATTACACCAGATGGACCACCCTACGTCAAGAAAGGGACCAAACAGTACCGGACTTCACCAATATTTTCCATACAGTACGCACCAAATTGGCTATCAAATATTATGAGCATCATCTGGTGCTCAAACACCACAGATGTTTGGATAGATACATTCAAACAAAAATGGGGTGCCTGGACATCACCTCATTAGGCAAGACTTATAGATACATTGTCAAGATCAAGTAGAAATTTAAGCAGAAATGATAAGAGTTTGGATATGCAAACCCCTCACAGCCGAAGCACCATAAAGGCAACCCCAACCCACACAGCAAGGTGCCAAGTCGAGATGGTCGCCCTCAGGACAATCCATCCAAGCCACAACACAAGAAGGGAAATGAGAAGAGGAAGAAGGACACAGGGAAATGGTGTGAGTACCATAAATGTCCTCGGCACAACACCAAAAAATGTCTCTCCAAGAAGTCCCTCATGGCTGAGATGAAATCTTTCGATTCAGAGGTTGATTTAGATTTCGAATCAAATATTGAAGGAGGGAAGCGGATTATCAATTCTGAACCCAGTTCCACGGTCACTACAACCAAAGTCCATCCTAGCGAACTAGAAGAACCAAATGAAGGGGAACGTCTCTTTCACTCACAGATGTGGGTCAAGGGGGCTCCGATTCATTTCATTTTCGACAGTTCTAGTCAGAAGAACACGATTTCAGCAGAGGTCATCAAGCGGTTGAACCTTTCAATGACACAACACCCGTATCCCTACACCATTGGCTGACTTCTTTAAGGAAGAGATCTCTGTGTCAGCCAACAATGTCGTTTTCCCTACGATATCAAGCCTTTCAAGGATGAGGTGCCATTTGATATTGCCCCTCTTGAAGTTTGTGATGTTCTTTTAGGACAACCATATTTGTGGAAGTGTCATGTTGTGTATGAGTCTAGACCCCGTAGTGTTATTATTACTTTGGGTAGAAAATTGTACATGATCCCAGATGTGGCACTGCCTACTGCTATTACTTTAATCTCTGCTAAGCAATGCAGTAAAGTCATTTCACATACCGAGAAGTTCGTCTTCTTTGTGATCCGTTCTCATAGTAAGAATAAGGTCATCGCCACATCTGTGGCCTCTACACAATGCCTCTCCTTGTATTTGAATAAATTGGAAGGGATCTTGGAAGAATACAGAGACATCTTCGCCTCACCTACGGGGGTACCGACACATTGCCAAATCAAGCATCCAATTGATCTAAACCCCGACGCACCTCTACCTAATGGACCAGTCTATCAGCGCTCATTGATGGAGAATGGCGAAATCAGGTGTCATATCCAAGAGATTCTGCAAAAGGTGAACATCAGGCCCATCTCCTCCCATTTCGGAAGCCCAACTGTACTAGTGTAGAAGAAGGATGAGACTTGGTGACTCTGCATTGATTACAAAGCCTTAAACAAAATCACAGTTAGGAAATGCTACCCCATTCCTGGGATTGATGACCTTCTTGACCAACTCAAGGGGGAAAAGTTCTTCAACAAGTTTGACTTGAAGTCTAGTTACCACCAGGTTCCCATCGAACCAACTGATGTCTGGAAGACAACCTTCAAGTCTAAATAAAGTCTCTTTGAATGGTTAGTCATTCCATTTGTCTTAAAAAATGCACCAGCCATTTTCATGAGGTTGATGGACGATGTATTGAGACCCTTCACCCTTCACCAACTCCTTTGTGGTATTATATTTGGATGGAATCCTCATCTTCAGTAGAATGTGGGAGGAGCACATGCATAATATTCAACAGGTTTTGATCACTCTACGACAACACGAGTGCTATGCCAACTTGGAAAAATGCTCTTTTGGCATGAACATGGTCCAATACCTGGGCTACATTGTTGATTACCATGGGGTACATGTTGATCCATCTAATATACAAGTCATCCATGACTAGCTATCCCTGACCATACCGACCGAGATTTGAATCTTCTTGGGACTCGTCAATTTATACTGATGGTTCATGTTGGTATTCTCCCATATTGCATGGGACCTTAGCTAGGTGACCAAGGGTGGTGGGAGTTCCAAGTTCATGTAAGGGAAGGAAAAAAAAAGATAATTCGATGATTTGAAACATCATTTGCTCTCATCTCCAGTACTTTCCTTGCCCGATCTGCAACAACCATTTAAGATTGAGACTAATGCATCTGACTATGTTGTGGGTGCAGTTCTCACTCAACACAAGCATCCAGTGGAATACCATAGGGAGAAACTCTTCGATACTTTCTGGAAATACCCCACCTATGACAAGGAGATGTATTCCATTGTACAAGTCTCCCTTCAATGGAAGCATTACATTCTGGGGAAAGAGACGATCATACACACTAATCACAAGCCTCTGCAGTTCATACAAGCACAAGGGACATTGCAGAATGACTGCCATAAGAAGTGGTACACCTACCTATAGCAGTTCCATCTCAACATCAAGTATAAGACATGTATCTCCAATTTTGTCGTTGACTCCCTCAATTAGCCTCCTATGGCTACACTCACCACTATGCTCCATTCTTGTGGACATGAAACATCGGAGTGGCCCCAATTTTACGAACAAGATCTAGACTTCACCACCACATATCAACTCTTGGGTATAGGAACCACTATCACTTATTTCCACATTTAGGACATACTCTTATGCCACCTGGACCATCTCTGTGTTCCTACAAGAGAGATTGCAAATTTTATTTGGGAATCCCACTACAGTCGGGTGGTAGGACATTTTGGCATAAAGAAAACTGTGGTTGTTCTTCAAAAACATTTTTATTGGCCAAAAATTCGATAGGACGTCAGCAAGTGTATCAGATCTTGCATTTCCTACCCCATTTCCAATCTATCCATCAGGAAGAAAGACTTATACGCCCCTCTTCCTATTCTTGAGAAGCTGTGGGAATCCATCTCTATGGATTACATGTATGGTTTTCCATCCACCAAGCATGGAAATGATTGGTTATTTGTGGTCATTGATCAGTTTTCAAAGATGACCATCCTCACAGCCTATAAGAAGAATGTCATAGTGGTGGATACTTCCAAGCTCTTCTTCAAACGAGTTTGGGTCCACTTTGGGATACAACAAACCATCATCTCTGACCGAGATAACAGGTTCATCTACACCTTTTGGTTGAGTCTCTGGTCTCTGTTGGACACCAAGCTCACAAAATCCACTACTTTCCACCCCCAAACCGATGGTCAAACCGAGGTTGTCAATCATATGATTGTGCATATCCTGCACATGTACAATTAAAAGCATCCCCATACACAAGACGGGAGTCTCCCATATGTCCAACACAGTTACAATAGGGATCTCCATAGTTCCATCGGCCATAGCCCATTTCAGGTGGGTCTGGGATTCCAACCCTTGGGACCCATTGATGTTGAACTTCCTCTTGCCACCACATAGATAGACTCTTCCCTTGATCATCCTGTGATCGACAAAGCCACCATATTCATTGAATGGATTTAGCACATCTGCCAACGGGTCCAAGAGATTTTGCAGAAATCCAATTCTAAGTACAAGCAGCGCCATGATGAACATTGAGTACCACACCAGTTTTAGGTTGGCGACAAATTCTGGTTACATTTGCAGAAGGAGCGTCTCACCGGGCCCCATAGGAAGCTTTTCCCACTTTGTTATGGGCCTTACACTATCACCAAGGTTATGGGTAGCAATGATTTTGAGTTCAACACGCCACACTTCCTTGGTTCGCATCAGGTATTCAATGTGGATCTCCTTCGGCCATATTTTCCACAATTATTAGACACCTCTGATATCGTCGAACAATTCACACCAATAGAGCTCAACCCTGTCTACATGGAACAAGCATCCACCGATCAGATAGTGGACACACAGGTCAATGGCACTCGCCAACAACGAATCCAACTTTATCGGGTTGTCAAGGCAGGGCAACTCCTAAAACAAGGCAAGTGGCTCACCCGGGGCCAAATTAAACAAAAATTTTCCTCACCTGATGGAGGAACTCAACACAATGGAGACCATTACTTCCTAAGGGGGGAGGATTGATCCAGGTGGATATTGGTGGCCACCCACCTATTCGAACTGGCTCCTCATGTCCATTTTTGATTCAGCATGTCTTTTTGTAATGCTTTATAATTATGAGTTCTACACTTCTAGGGATGTCTGAAGCTTCACAGAATATCCAAGTGGATACGGGTGGCCTCTCACCTAATCCGACTAGCTTATTTTGTATTTTTTCATGTCATCACATCTTGTTGTACTTCTAGGGTTGTTTTGGGTCCCTAAACGTTGTTTTTTTTACCTGCCACAGTCAAATTGTAGACGGAGTCAAAGTCTGACGACGTAATGTGTAGATATATGAAAGACCTATCCAACGGGATATCACGCGCCTAAAACATAGTTCGTATGCAAAAGTTACGACCCTAGGATGTTGAGGTACCAAATTACACCAACTTACCCATAGGGCCCACATGACTTTTGGCGTTTCACCTTCTAGGTTTACGTTTTTGGATGTCTAGGGTTTTGGCATTCATGAGTGGTATGAAAAGGGCCTTTGGAGCCTCATTGTAATCCATTTTTCTCAGACATATGCGCATAACATCCACATCTCTTCTCAGAGATAGCTACTACCATTCGAGCAAGTTTCAGTTCTGTAGTTTTACAGTTTCATCCTATTTCATTATTTAATAGAAGATATTGTTCACTGGATATTTGTGTTATTCTTCCTATCTCTGTTTTTATTATATACAGTCTGCTAATCATTTCGTTTTTCTCCTAAATCCGGATCATTTCTAGCGATGATGATGGTGGTGGATTATGGTGAAATAGAGGGGCTACGTAGGTTGTGCTATGCATTGGGTTCGTGGAACTCCATGTCTACTAGTTGCGGGCCTCAGGACATTATCTCCTTAATTACCCATAGGTTGGGGGGTAACAATTCATTTTTTCCTAAGAGAATGAGATTGATCATGGGAATAAGTAACTTGTAAATGTCCTATAAAATTACATATCCTACACCTCAAAGTATGTTCTTATAATTAAACACCCATGTGTATTTAAAATTTTTCCATGTGAAGATCATTTTATCAAGAAGCCCCTTTCTAAGGAATATATGAACACAAATACGATAATATAATGTGCACAAACCCACTACAACTACCTGAATATCTAATTTTATTAAGTACCAAAAGTCTTTCCAATATCCTAAAAAAATTATTAATATCAAAAATGTATTTCCAAATTGAGAAGACAAGCCCAAACAATCGTTCTAGTAACTCATAGTGGTAAGATTAAATTTGGGAAACCAAAAAATCCCTTAAAAAGTCTTTCCAATATCCTCAAAAAATTATTAATATCAAAAATGTATTTCCAAATTGAGAAGACAAACCCAAACAATCATTCTAATAACTCATAGTGGTAAGATTAAATTTGGGAAACCAAAAAATCCCTTAAACAAAAAAAACCATTTTCAAATAAAGGTTAACAATCAACCAAATTATAACACTAAACTAATTTCAATTAATTATAATAAATTATTATTAAATGATAATTTATTTCATTATAATAAAAATCTTAAATATATTGTGTAGGCTTTAAAGTTGTGAAGTGTTGCTACTAAAATAATAGTCAAATCAAAGATTATGGAAATAAACATTATTGTTAAATAGCCGATGGATGAAATAGAGTTAAAGACGCTGAAATTCAACGCTATGGAAGTGTTTTATGGTCATACCCCCCAACTTTTATCATTCCTCGCATACCTTGTGTGCATTCAGGAGCATGTGAAGGGTCATTTTACATAATATTGACATTGAGGAGAATTTATTGGGAGAGTCATGGGAAATTGTAGATAATTTTCTACTTCTTTGTAATAATAATAATAATAATAATAATAATAATAATAATAATTGGTGTATGAGGTGTATGAGACCCCCTTGTTTATGGGACAAGGGACCCTCTCCGCCCAGTGATTTGATTGTAAAGTTTACGGAGGTATACATACCCTACCCTCCTCTGGATTTGAACTTGTGACTTCTTAAGAGGAAACACATATTTTTAACCATTAGGCCCACTCAGACTGTATGGAGTTAATGAAAGACATATACACAATAGTATTACAATAAGATGATGTTTTTGAAATTAATTATGTTTGCGAGGGATCATTTTTTCTAATTTAAATTTTGGTATTCAATTTAGAATTTGTATCATAATTATAAGTTCTTAAAAATAAAATAAATACATAATAAATGATATAATTATTATTATAATTATATATTAATATAAAGATAATATACAAAATTTAGTTTATTGGATAAGTCAATATTTCACAATACATCATTAATTTAAACATTTTTTTAAATATAAATTTAAATAGCAATGTAGGTATCAATAATTTATTTAAATTTGTTTTGGTCGTCCAATATCACTATTGCAGGTCCTATTTTATCTTAGCATATAAGGAATAATTATATTAGGTCATTTTTGTGTTCACTACCCAAATAAAACTCTCTCTGTAGATTTCCTCTTATCACTAGTATATTTTTGGATTTTTCTTTCTTCCTTCTCCGAGATAATAACCAAATTTAAAAGAAATATGAAGAGTTCCATAATGAAAGCTAAGAACTTGTTGGCAACAATAATGTAATTTCTATTGTTTATAAGTTGCCTACACAGGGTCTCTAAATTTGCATTACTCATCATGAGCAACGACACTTATCACTTGTCATTTTTTACATACCTTCCTTTTCATTTTTGTTTTCATGACTGTAAGCATGAAAACTCACAGCTGGAATTCACACTTGGTTTCGATTTTTTATCAAAGGATAACTGTTCATATGGTCTATTGTCGAATTGTCGTCTTTTACTATGAACATGATTTTTTTCCCAGTTTATAACTCCTTGGTCCTAAACATGCCTTGGTTACATAAGTAAAAAAAACTCCCAATCATCAATATTTGATTAATAGTAATGGGGTTTGATTCATAAATTTTTTTAACACAATGTTTATTTGATACTTTTACCTTGTAATCAAGTCATGAATGTGTGCGCTCTATGGTATTCATGTGCTTACATCCTTACATTACCCATATCCAAATGTATCATATGAGGTACAACATGATATTATTGCTTTGTATGGCCTCGGGCTTTACGATCTCTTTCCCACGCATGCTGATTAACGCCTCTGCCTACCTTTTCGAACTGTCACAACATTGTTTTGTTCGAGGCTATGGCTCTATGTTTTTTCTATCAAACCCTACCTACGATTTCCGTGTTGATTCCCTTCTGTTAGCCATGGATCCCGTGTTGAGGATTGAGCCCAATGGAATCCAAACCTTGTTATCTTATGACAACGCCAGAGACGACTTAGAAAGGAATGACTAGCATTTGTTTATTGAAAAGTTTGAGGGTTTCAATCTGAGATTTGCTCAAGAGTTTGCGTTGACATTCGAAGGTTGTATAGAAAAAATAGGAGGCGTGCAGCTTGAGGTAAATGAAGATTTTATAAGCCAAGCTATCGATTTACCAACTGTGGGGAAAAAGTGTTTCAAGAACGCAAAGGTTGAAGAGGTCCCCTGGTCATTGTTGTTCACCTCAAGGAAAATTACCAGCTGCGACTGAGGTATGTCTGTCTCGTCTTTAAAACCTAGATGGCATGATCTGTTAGCTATTGTGAAACAGTTCATTACCTGTGAAGGAAGATTTTGGGTTGGTTTTCTTGTATCATCTGCGACTGCTTATGAGCTTCATTGATTTCCCACTGAACATGCCCTATTTCCTATTTAGAAGTCTATACAAGATGGGAAAGAGGTTTAAGAGATAGAAGTATGATTCTAGTTTGTTCCATCATGGTTTAATCAATATTATCATTATGCATCAGTTGAAATTAAACAACGATTGTTGGGATGATTTTTTGTTATGAAATGGCTTCGGTAATAGTGAGTTGGGACAAGTTGACAAGCATGTTATCATAGAAACCCTTGTGAAACCTACCATCTCTTCTCCTTCGCTCATGCCCTGTGATCCTGTCTCTAATTTGGAACCCTCGACCTACCCTGATTCTACTCAACCCGACACTCAACCGGATTCATATCCTAAGAGTTGTACTAAGGCTGTTAAATAACCCATAGGGAAGAAGCTTAGGGGTAGCGTCGATGTCAATTATAAGAATAAAAAGGCCTCTTGTTGGGTTTCACGATGTGCTCGAAACAAACCCAAACCCTGTGCAGATACAAAAAACATAATTGAGATAAGTGAAGATTTGGATTCGAAGATTGAAAGGTTCTTGGCCGAAGAGTATCCATATTCATATGGACTTTGTCCTGAAAAACCCTACGATTATGTTACTAACCTACCACCATGTCTAAAGGACTATCCTCTTTTTCCTGGCATTAAACTCCGTGATGAACCTACATGTCAAATGGACGATTCTCCAGTTTTTAATACTATCAGTGCCAATACACAGTCTCTACAGCCGCAATGTAATGAATGTCGATCATGGATTGCCAAGTATTACAGGGATGTTCCTTTACTACAGTCTTGTCTTAAATATTTGGAAGACCAGGTGGATTCGTTAACAAATGAGAACAGTAGGCTCCAATCCATAGCTCAAGGAAAGGACAAACGCCTAAAAACTACAGGGTCTGTTATTTTTAATAACGTGGAAGCAACGACAACAATAGTAAACTCTAAGATTGCTTGATTTGTTTGAATCCCTTAATTTGAGATATGATCTCTTTCAAAGTTCGATATGATTCTGTCTTTCTTAATTTAGGATGCACGATTTGTTTGCATATATTAATTTTTAGTTTGTTTTGTTTGATTGAATAAAATATGATTCTAGTTATAATTATAACTAGCTACAGAATCGTCAGATTCTATAGCTAGTTAGAAAAATTCGAATTGCTTGTCTTGATAATTGAAAATACATCTAAAATCTTTTTATTTGTTTTCAGGAACTGATGATTTTCAAAGTGATATAAAGCATTGTTGGGATCTTCTAGCCATACCATCTTTATGTTTTTAGTAAATAGATTAGGCTATTAGTTTTTGGTATCAAGTAAAATCGGGGAGGTTGCATCCCCCACATTTTTTGGAAGAGATTGGGTGTTATCAGCAGGAAACATTTTGTTCCTGGAACCTATATAAGTATGTTATTTTGTAAACTTGAAATCATCTCTGCCTGGTGCAAAAACTATGGATTTCTGATTTACAGACTTCAATAAAATATGATATTTGTCACAGCTTTAGCTTCTCCATATCGTGTTTTTATTCATGTTATGACTATTTCAATTTGTAATTAGATTATGATTTCTTTAGCTATCGTGGTTTATTGCAGATTGGTATGATAAAAATTTATATGTTATCCATGTTTTATGTCCCATATTTAACACACAATAATCATTCTGTTCAAACTTGAGATTAAGAGATTTATCTTCATCATTTGTTGAACATTTATACACAATGTTTTCACAGCAGGATTTATCTCATTGTGGTCGCTTGTGAAATTATGAGATTGTTGTGATCGTATCCCTTATATGTTTTATCATTTGAATTCCATTATTGTTGTTTCACATTTATGAGAAGCAATTGTAGGTTCTGTTGTGGGTTTACCTCATCAGACAGGGAGATGGGATTTCTACACACTGAACAAATAGTGGATGCGATAACAGGTCAATTTACTAGTTTAATTTCATTAGTTTAATGAGTACAGAAACCTCCTGTACCTAAAACATTTCCTATTATCTGTGATTTCTGTTTTCAATTAGACAGTTTGTTATTCCATTTCTTGTTTATAAACATTATAAGAAAATAAATCAAAAAAGATTGAAAGATAGTTTTGTTGTTGTTTAATAAATCAATCCATATTCGATTTTGACGGATTTAGATTAAAATTCGCATTTTGTAAATGTTATATATACATTAGAAATAAAGTCATTTGTATATATTCTACATATAATAAGTAGACTTATGTTATAAATATTAGTTAGTAAACTGTAAATATATATTAAATCTGTGTATAGTTTCCAACAAGTGTTATTCATCAAGTTATTTTATCTTTTTTAGTTTTGTTTTTTGCTTTCTTAGGACTTAGGTTGGCCAACGGAGCCGCTAAACACGTCGGAGTGGATTAATTCAAACGGCTTAGGTTAGGTAGACAACCTCGGACCAGATTCACTCCTCCAGTTGACGAGCGGTCAATTTCACCCGTCAACAGAACCTTTATATTTTTAAATCATAACTTTATTATAAATTAAAAAAAAAAAAACTAATTACTTTTAACTTTTTACATATTATTCTTATTTTCAACTACTCTTTTTTTAACTTATTACAAAAAAAAAAATCGATTAGTGAAAATGTTTGACTCTAATAAAACATTTCTAATAAAGCATTTCCATTATATAAGAATCAAATAGAAGACCAATTCAAAGCATTGTTATTGATGAACAATTGTTGGAAATTCAAAGAGGCTAGAAGTATAAACCAAGAACCATATAACCAATTCATAGATGAATGCCATGACAAATTAGAAAAGAAACGAACACACAATTTTCTATACGATTGAATAAAATGTTGGATATTTGAACAACCATTCTCTATTGGGTGAGAAGAAACCAGAAAATAAGAAATAATTTGGCTCTTCTATTAACTAACTATGGAAAAATTTCCAAAGGACGTCTTTTCTAATGCCAATTGTAAATCAATAGGGAGACAGATGAATTACATAAAGTGGAATATTTCGTTATATTGATTTGTATTAAAAAAGCAATATGGTGAGCCCTTTGCGAAGGAATATAGCAAGATATGAGCTATGCACAAACATAACCAGAGGAGTCAAATCTTTTCTTTAGTATCCATCACAATTAAATCCTATAGCTACCATCCATTTACCATTATGTGTTAACTCCGAGTAATCATAAAAAGACAATATTTAAAGACGAGGATTGTTTGGATTCAAATGATCAAATAGTTTTATTTTTAAATCTAAATTTGCATGTTTTTGAGGAATTAAACATTCTGAATTTTGAGAGGTTTGTATATGTATATATATCCTATTACTAGAGAAAATGACTACGACAATCTTTTAGTTCTAAACTTGATGGACATTTCAAACATTACAACAATTTTGAGTATTATGTTACCTAGTTGGAGATTGTTTAACAATGGTTTGATATTTATTTAGGATTTCAATTAAATAATGTCATTTATTTACTTTGTTTTTTTATGCCAAAGCCTTATTTTGATAATAGAAAATCTTATTTTATACATGGTTTCCTAAAAAAAAAAAAAGGTAACATTTTATTCTCTTATGTTAACATTTACTTTTAAAATATAATGTTTTCATACTAAAAAAAATCCTTAAGGATCCCCTCTCCTTTTGAATGATGAATGTAGAATGTAAAATGATGAAGTTCTCTATAAGATATAAACAAATAAAAACCTAAAAATTCAAGTCAAGAAACAATAATAGGTTCAATTAAATGCTTAGCTTTATTGATCTCGCCAGAGGAAGTTTATAGGTTTACAATGTGTCCACTTAAGATAGCTTCCAACTAAAGAAAATACTAAACTAAATGCATACAACACAAGGATGGAAATAAAATATAAATAATATAATGCACATGGATCAATGTATGAAATATGCAACTAACTTAGTATCCCTACATGCTTTTGGAAAAAGGGAAAAGTACCCTCAAGGACTAGGCCCTACTCATGACACATCTTTCTTGGTATACACTATTGGTGAGACATCCATCTTGTGGAGTCTTCCCTCATGTTCCACAACAACTCCTCTTAGTTTTACTTCAAATCATCCTTTCTTCCTCTCAATTTATGCATCGCCGTAGGGAAAATAGAAGAAAATGCTACATATATAGTAAAGTTGGTTGTGGTGCTATAAGAAGAAGAGGTGTATGCTCCTTGAGGATGGTGTTAAGGTGGACAACTAAGTCACTTTTCTGGCTAGTATCATGTGGATTTTCCTATTGGCAATGAATCATGGGAATAATGTGTAAGTGTTGTGTTGAAACAAGGATGATGCATATGCATAGAGAAAATACCATATTTGTATATAATCATATGGAGAAATGAAATCCATGTAGGAAGTCAAAACCTTATATAAACTAAACCAGAGAGAACATATAGTGTACTGATGTAAGTTGTATCTAGAGTAAACAATCAATGTCGACGAACTCTATAAGAAAAACCATTTTTTTCTTTGATTCTTGAGTGGGTGAAACAAACATTGTGAGGCCTTGTTATACACTAGTGGAATCATACAAATTAAAGGAATCAATGGAGTGGAATGAAGATAATATATGAGTTCATCTCTAATCTAATAGATTCTAGAAGCAACATCCATGAAGGCTACATGTTGGGATACAATCAGACATGGTCTGGTAGGAATATTGATTCCAATCCTAAAAGGAGAATGTCTAATATCTTGAGGGCCTATGCATTGATCATTGTCTATGTTTGGTGATGTTGGAATGACATTGAATCTAGCATCAAAATATTTTCTTCAAATCCCTATGATCTGTTAATATGAACATATAGATAAAAGTGAAAACAACCATGTTTCATGCCATAGTGGATAGATGAAGTGTTCACTTGAGAGAATTTGATACAAAGAAGGGCATACTAAAGAGTGCACTGATGGAATGCATATAAGTGTTGATTAGTGTTTCATATGCATGTACAAGAGAGAAGCTTGTATAGTTTTACTAGATGTTGTGTCTTTGGTTGTTAAAAGCCTAGGATTTCCTTCACGCAGTGTGAGATGTTAAAGAAGATAAATTATTAGAGACAAAAGGGGACAACCTAGATAGGGTCCCACACATGATGATTAACCTATTTTTTGGAATATTCCCTCAACTACTAGGACGAAATAGAGTGTGTTCGATGTATAGAGGCAATGGAAACAAAATCCTCATCCTCCGATGTCAAGTGCCATATAAATTATTGAACTAATTGAGGGTTTGAGAGAAACATCTAACTCATAATTTGATGTGAAATGAATATTGAATGTGATTTAGAGATCATTTGTGTGTGATTATTTCTCTGAGCAAAGGATAATAGAATGAGAATAGTGATCAAATGTTCACATGAAGGATTATGGGATGTTGATTTTGGTGTAGCCATGTAAGGCATAGAGAATGGAATATGACCTAGATATTTGTTGTGTCGAAGGACTAAAAGAGCATAAACATGATGTGTTACATCTTGTAGAAAATGAGGAGCATTGTTGAAGTGAATCTTCATCTACAAAAGTTAATGAAAGTTTTGTATGGGATTTTAAATCTAAGTAACAAGTAGATGATATCGATTCCTAAAATGAATTATGTGCATGGTTGTTATAGCTCTGTGTTGTGTAGTTTTTCTCTTTCGAGGAAGAGAGGCGACACATTATATTATGGATCGATTATAATGGGGTGTTAAGTTAATTGAGATCCTTGATTTGGGAATAATGTTATAGGTTTTAATGTTGTATTAGATGAGATTACTCTAAGCATTATGCATTGAGTGATTTCGAGAGGGAGAAATGCAACTAGAAATCTGGATGTTATCACGTTATTTGGAAAGATTGTGAGAAAGGTAAATAAAGGACATGTTATTGTGAATGGGAACTCATGGCACTGGAGAATTATAATAAGAGAGTGAGTATGGTTGGGAAAGGAGAGGAAAACTAATGGTTAGTTTTTCATATGGTTGGGAAGAAGGAGGATGTGGCTATAGAAGACTATTTGGTGCAAGGTATAACAGAGAGAGAAAGGAATTTATGCAAGTTAACAGGTTCAATTGTAATATTATGGGGAGAAAGTTTTGTAGAAAAGGTAAGTTCATACGATTTATCATATTTAAAGAGTACACAAGTGTTGTATTAGGAATCATACAATTCATTATGGTGACATTGATATAGGATACATCGCATTCGATGATACAATTGAGTGCGTATACAATGCATTCGATGATGTCTTAGATATTCCCTATGGTAAACATTAAAATACATTGTTTTATTAACTAGAAGACAAGAGTAATCATGCTATACCAAACCAATGTGATAAGGAGAGGGGTTTGTTGTGGTGGGTAGTTGAAGACATGGTACAAAGACTTAGGATATGAGAATTTTTTGGCTCCCATCACTGAGGATGGTCACTGATAATTGGTATTTCACTTTAAAATTGGGAGTAAGCAAGAAATCTAAAAAAAATTCATTCATTATTCAAATTGATTCAGGGTCTACTTTGAGTAGATATTGGGAGAGGGACTATTTTTTACTAGGAAAATCATATGCATGCTCAAAATGTTCTAGTAATTTCTCCTGATTATATTTTGGGGGTTGATTGAAATTGAAATCCATGACAATTTGGAGCATCATGGAAGTGGGATTTTCATGAATGATACCAATAAGGAGGTTGTGAAGGGACATTGGAACTAGGGATAGGGTTGGTTTTAGGGTTATGGGTAGGGGAGCATGGTTCTTGTGTATTATTAGAAGGAAGTGATGAATAAGGGGGGAGAGTAGCATGAAGATGAGGACATTAATCAATTTTTATTTCCATGGTGAGGGAATGGAGGAATGTTTGGTCGAAAGTGTTTTTCTCAAACAAAGATAATTCATGCTAAAAAATCTCTAAAAAAATAGAATTAAATTTAAAAATCGACACCTCTTTAGAATCTATGATTTTGAGTTGGATTCAAATATTTATAAAAATCCTTAATATATTATTGGACACATTTTCCTAGGGATTATCGTACATACAAATATCTACAGATCAATTTTTGTGAGTATCCATCAGGATAAAAGTGTTTTCTTAGGGAAAGGAAAAACAAATCCCATGTTGTAATGAACTTGGAGTTAGAACCAGTTGCTATGTCTTCATTAAGTTCAATGACTAGTTTTGAATCTTAAATATGTTATTTCCACCATGCTTGTGCCACACTTTCTAAGTGATTTCCTATGAGAAGAGAAAGTTTCTCTCCATTCATCCTTTGATAAGTATTGAAATAGATAGATAGGATACATATACATGAGTCTAGTAGTTCACCTTATGTTTTCCCTCCATATTTAGGTAATGGGATGTTGGTATTCAACTAAAAATTAGAAGAAATAACCCTATATTTAAATATTAGGGCCTCTGTGAAATCACTAGAAAGATCTTGGATAATGTTATATATGGTTGACTCATCTTTGTATCAAGAAATTTCTCTGCATGGAGGAATTTTGTGAAGAGAGTGTTCTAGAATGGCCACTCACTCTTGGAGGAGTTGGTTTGAGTGGGAAGGAAACTTCCAAGAACTTAGGGACTAATTCAAAGACAATTGTTGGGTTTCCTTTGGAGTCCAAAGATGCCAATATTAAAAAAAATAAGCATGGAAAGGAAATGAACTACTAGAAGATTAAGGTTCAGGTGGGAGGGAAGGCTCCATGATCTGAGACATTACTTGAGAAAACTATTGTTGGGTGGGATTTGGAGGCCAAAAATTTTGATTATGGAAAAAAAGGACGATCTAGGAAGAGTAAATCTAGGGTTTGAACTGAATAAGGGTCTAGGTGGGAGGGAATTCTGTAAAATAGAACTAAATATTAATAGATTTGAATCCAAAATGATGAGAAAATCCATACGAACAGAGACATAAGGTGTTTGTATTGAAGTGATATTAAGGTGGTATAGGATTCTCTAAAAAATAAATATATATGGAGAATAAGTGCATGTGGGGTGGGAGAGTGGCCTCAAAGAGTCATGTCATCCCCATTTTTTGCTACTGCATTTGGGTCAAATTCCGACGGTGCGTTCGACGCAATTGCCACTTTCTATTGTCGGAAGACCGACAAACCTCGGACCCCCTCAAACATCGTTTCACATGACGTCATTTTTTCGATGACCACGTTTTCGTCTATATTGTGACGTTTCAAACGTGGCAAGAGAGACGTTGCAAACGTGGCAAGACCGACGTTTCAAACTTGGCAAGACTGATGTTTCAAACGTGGAAAGAGAGACGCTGCAAATGTGAGAAGAGAGACGTTACAAACGTGGCAAGACCGATGTTTCAAACATGGCAAGTGAGACGTTGAAAACGTGGCAAGTGAGATGTTTCAGACGTGGCAAGAAAGATGCTTCAAAGGTGGCAAGACCGACATTTCAAATGTGGCAAGAGAGACGTTTCAAAGGTGGCAAGAGAGACGTTCTAAAGGTGGCAAGACCGACGGGACGAAGTATTGTCTACGACGTGGTTGTTATGGGAGAGAAACTCTTGAACGTCGCAAGAACGACGTCCATCAGGTGGCAACATCGACGGCCATGAGTTACTAGCTCCAACGTGGTTGCTATGGGAGAGACAATCTCGGAGGTGGAAAGAGAGACGTTAAGAATGTGGGAAGAGAGACGTTAAGAGGTATCATCTTCGACATGGTTGCTATGGGAGAGACACTCCAAGATGTCGCAATAGCGACTATGTTGTAGATATTTAAAAAAAAGATACAATATCAATACTAAGAGGGACAGGTACATTAACCTTTGCTAAGATACTAGCCATATCAATATTTAAATCTATATCATCGGTCTTAGGCAAGGTTGGTTGAGGAGGAGGACTATCTTCCAATGGTAAAGGGGGTCTTCTTTAATGAGTTTTAGGATCACTAGGATATGTCTCGGGTGTGTTATCACATGAACTCACAATTGTTGAGCTAAAGTCCAAAAGCTCAAGTGAAATCATGCGTAATAAGACTGCAAAAATATACTAGAGAGTAAGTCCCTATTTTTAGATAGGATCAAAATAATACTGTACTTTCTTGGGTATGTCGAAACAAGTTCCATCCAATACAAGATCCTATATACCAATGAGATAGCTGAGAAACAGAAATTCCAGAGCCTTCATTTAAACCTTTGACAATTTGTTTGACATTTAGCAGACAATTATATCATCAATAATACAACTTGAAGTCATTGCAGGTATTTCTTTGTATCCTTTGTCTATCACAACAAATTCACACGTAACATGCAAGTGTTCTATATATATACATTGAGTAGAAGAGAAAAATCATAGAATGAAAATTGTAGCAATTCGAAACAACCATAACAGATTTGGAATCCAGATATAAATCTCATAATCTCTCATGACAAGACATTTGAAAATGCCAAACCATGTAAAATTCAATATCCCAATACTCGACCAGAACAAGGGGTGAAAAAAGACAAATTTAAATACTTCAACAACTATAGTAGATTTGGCCTGCAGATATACAACACATATATATTCCAAGTTTAGTTTCAAATAACAACCAATGTTACTGTTATATACACAACTAATCCATCTAGTTTCAAATAACAACCAATGTTAACWKTCATATACACARTTAATMTGTGTAGTAGATATATTAAGTGAYTGAAHATCACAGTCATTTTTYATATCATTTTTYGATAAMAAAKGTTAGTYGRCCCTCAAAAGAATATTTGTCTACACCACCACCATATAAGTTGGMCAAATGTATCTTAAGCCAATAAAGCCCTGYCTTTCCTAATGGTCGACCCTCAACAAATTCTAGAAGTCCTCGACACACGTCTGAACCTAGATGATTTAAATATAGATGCATTGGGTAAGCATGCCCTCGAAAATCCAAGTTATGTGGATAGTAAAAACATTCTTCGTCCTTCATTTTCCTTGCAACCTGATCTAGCCAAAGAACAATAACTTGAAATCACATACTGGCATCAAATAATTTATGTAGAAATCTAGTAAGATATATGTAAGAGTAATGTGGAGTATCTTACAGTAAGTTTTAATTCTACATCACAACGCTGAGAGTGCCTCTCACTATTTGTCTCCTTTGTCTTCTTTAAACACCATTTCCAACGTTTAATCTATGTTTCATCTTTTGTATCCGGTTTCTCAGGAATGGGCACCTGCCAAGCCATTTGCACTTCATCAAAAAACCATGCTTGATGATGCACAAATAGTACAAATCTCTACATTTGCTACACTTTTGTCTCAAGTATGTAAAATCATTGATACTATATTATATAGAACATCACAATCCATTTAAAATCATGGCAAATACTGAAAAAGGAAAATCAACTTACATCCTCCTCATCAATCAAGTCTGCAAGGCGACCTCCTCTTGCCCAAAGCCTATCTACCACATCAAGAATTCTTTTATTAATTCTCCATTTTGTTGAGACAAGTGTATCCAATGCCTGCAAAGGGAAAGATAATAACTCTTAAATATGTAGTCAAATCAGAATCACTTGATATACATAAAAAAGAGAACAACAAAAAGTTGAGCTCAATAAGGTGATAGAAACCTTAGCTAATCAAGATTTAGTATGTTGTTTGAAATAGGTACAAATTAAATACAAAATGGAAATGAACATCTAACACACATTAAAGTGCCTCTACAAACCAGTGGGCCAACCACGCTCCACCTTGCATTCAAGCTATGTCTATAACAATTGAAGTTAGGTTCCTATTTACAACATTAAATGAATTATTTGTTGATAACTCACAAAAATGTATACCATTGAGCTAGTGGTCCTTTTACAATTATATATAGCTTTTAATGATAGTTAAATTTGATGCTTGACACACTTCTGAAACATCGGTAAAATTACAATACAATCTTTGATAACTGAATACCATTTCAGTAAATTCCATATGGATCACCTAGTTTTCCTTACTGATGTCACCAAGCAAATAAATTGATCAAGGCTTAGAAGATTCCCAAGAAGACATTCGATAATGAAGCCATGCCAACCTAGTAAAAAATCTCATGCCTTGATCACAAAGTCTAATATAATTACAATACATATAAACACATTAATCACATTCAAACTCAAAACACTCCATGTTTGTTCTGGCTACCATAGTCGAATCCATTTTTTCTTTACTCTATGATGTGGGAATAAATGCTTAGATAATTTACAAGAACTCTCATAGGGAAAACCATACTACCTTAAACGTATGATGTAATAACACTTACACAAACTGTATGATAATTTATTTTCTACTGTAATTCTGGATCAACAACACATTTAAAAATTCTGGTGTAAAATCTAATTGCAGAAATCATAACATAAATATGAGAATTACCTTAGCCAAACAAAGAACAAATTTACCTGATATGTTGATGTTATCCTCTTAGATGTATGCTCATAAAAATCTTTAAGGGATCATTGATCAAACTCTCAGGGTAGATCTCATCATGATCCTTAGAACAAAATTTCCAAGAAGATCCTTTAAGGGTAGTGGACCAGAAAATAGTAAGAGACCATTCCACTGTCAAGTAATAGGGCTGAATGCAAAGATCTTGATCAAACTAGGGCTGGAAAGAAAAACCAAAGCAACCTTAACTCTTACTATCCACAAAAAGACTGTTACAGTAGTTCTAGAACAGTGGAAACACACACAGGGAAGCAAGACAGTCACCAGCAAAACATGCATATACCAGCAAGAGAAGGTTGTACCAGCAAGAGAAAGGTTGTACCATCAAGAGAAACACTTAACAGCAAAGGAGGCACCAGCAATAGCAACCAGAGACTTCAAACAACAACTAGAGAGAGGCCTGCAGCTGGTTGAAAAAGAGGAGGTTGCACCGGTAGGAGAAGGTTGTACCAACAAGAGAAACACTTAACAGCAAAGGCGACACCAACAATAGAAAACAGAGACTTCAAACAACAACTCGAGAAAGTCCTGCGGCTGGCTGAAAAAAGACCCTTAGGGTCAGCTGCAGCAGGAGACTGGTGAGGGTAAGCCCACGGTGGCTGAGCAAACCTTAACACACAAAAAATTATGTCATAGAGGGGGCCCCAGCCACTTAGCAACTGAACAATAGGGGCCACAGAAAACTCAGACCCAAAACTCGGCTAGGAGAGAGAGTGAGTGTAATGAGTGAGGATAGATCACTCTAATTTATAGTTTTTGTGGGTAGGTTAGGGATAGTTTATTTAGTCCTAACTTTAGGGTTAGGTTTTAAACCCTAATAATTAAATAAATAAATAAACAAATAATATTTTATAGCACAATATATTAATTGCTAAATCATAAAAGTCAACAAGGAGATAATAAGTCAAGGAGAGGGGATCCAAAATCAAGGCGGCTAGCTTTCTTTAGGAAGAAGAAAAGAACCAAACCAAAACCCACAGAACAATTAAGGGGGACGTAACTCAAGCAAGGGTTTTTTCAAAACAAAGTTAACAAGGTAAGTTCTTTATTAAAGGTTGAATGTCCACATGAGTCTCATGATATAACTTATAAGTTTTTATCATCCCAACATACGAGGAAGGTCAATGGTGTGATCATGCCCTTCTTCTTAACTTCTCCTGGGTCTCATGGACCATCCCAGGAGAGAAGAGGGTCACACATTATCTCAGCTTGGTACGAACACATCTGGGGCCCTAGATCACAACTAGGGTCTATCCACCAAGGTACATAACCAAGGATCAATCCAAGCATGAGCAAGGATTCCCTGAAACACATCCAGGGGCCCTATAACACATCTAGGTACTTATACCATCAAATCGCTTGGTCCTTGACCAAGAAATCCAACAATACACTGGGGGCCCTCACTAAGGTCTTTTTCCATGGCTATAATTGCTTGGTCCCAGACCAAGAACCCCGGGAGTGTACTGGGGACCCTAGATCTCAACTAGGATCTTTGCCATCTTCTCAGAGAATGTCTCTTACAGGTGCATTAATTTTACCACATCTAAAATTGACAAGTCAAGGGGAAAACTACCATAGAAGATCATTATTAACCACCAATCACCAACAGGTTGTTGACCTCACTGAAGCTATCTAGAAGGCAGATAGTCAAGACCTACTTGTTATAAACATGATGGTTAAGAATCATTCTCCAGTATAAATAGACATTAAAACTGTTATGGCCCTGAATATTCAATGTTCAATGGGAAAATTGATACAACATTAAAAACAATACAAGACAACTCTTTCCAGAGAAAAAAGACTTAAGATGTTCATATTGTAATGGATATGGATATGCAGTGCCATATCAGTGATAGATTGTAATGCATATTCATCAAGATTCAAAGTTGAATGGGTAGGAAACATCTAGGGCACATGTCCAACACATGTTTGGCACATGTCTTGTTTTAGGACATGTCCTAGTATGCCATGTGTTCGACACACAGAATACGAACAAAACACCCATAGGGGCCATGTCCTGTTACTTAGGTTCTCATGAAGATTGATGTGATTTTTATTTCTCTCTCCTCCTTATCTAAGTCATTGCAAAACTCAAAAAGACGACAACCTAATTTACTAACTGAAAGAATTAGATTTAATATGAACTTTCAACATTTCTGTTGTTTTTCCTTCATTTTCTACCTCTGCAAGTGCAACAACATAGTATTTTATCCCCTCACTTGCATTGTGGGGCAGAAAGGTACCAAATTGATAACACTATAATAGAAATCATCTCATTGAAACACGTCCCTACATATCAAAAATGACAGTTTTGACTAATAGGCTTCTTTTGGGTATTTTCCACCAGTGACAGATTGGGCACTGCATATCCATATCCGTTCCCATATCCATATCAATATCTGTATCACAACAACTTGGAAGAATTTGATATAGAGGTTGTTGAATGGTGATTATTGAGGAAACTGCAAGTATGCAGTTGCATCCACTGCCCCAATAGTAGAAATAATCCATTATGCAAATTGCCAAACACTGATTTTCCCAATCTAGGAGAGATATACAAGATGTTATATAGTATATCAGGCAATGTGAGAGATAGCATGTGTGAAAGGTATCCCACATTAGAGTTCTACAAGGAAGATTTGATCCATCATTTAACACAAGTTGGATAGGATGAACACACCTTTATACATGGAAACCTATGCAGTTAACCCCAACTGGTATCAAGAGACACCTCAATTAATGATCTAGATCTAAATGGTTGGTCCCAAGTAGGTGTTATGAAG
>ML782062.1:1315426-1374216 GCA_009831015.1 Picea engelmannii | reverse complement strand
CCAAAGATAAGGGATTTTCACAAACTTAAACCTATTCCTCTAATGCAAAATTTTGATCATTGGGGAATCTATTTTATTGGACCTTTTGTACTAGAAAAGAAGAAGACACTTTCAATATGTAATTATGGGCACAGATCTATTCATGAAGTGAGTAGGCGTTCAGGTTGTTGGATTGATAATTGTGTAAGAAGCTACAAATTCTCGTTTGAAAAGATATCATGTCACTATGGATGTTTGGTACATACATATTTTGATCCAGGGGCCCACTTCTTTGCAAACACTTATAAATGGTTGATCGTATATTTAAGGTTGTTGATTAGAAGAGTATTCCATACTACCCTAACGAAAATGTCCTAACAAAGAGTATGAACAAGGTATTTGCATCCATACTCACAAAATATGTGACTTGAAGAGATTAGACTACAATAACTCACTTGATATTATTCTCTCGGAATATAGGACAACATGGAAGAAATGATAAATGTAAAAACCATTGACAAATAAGCAATAATGTAGATAGAAAACTAGGTGTTATCCTTGTAAATAGAAGTAACATAGAGGATATAGACAACAAAATATTTTTAAAAATGATTGGAAGAATTGGAGAGACTAGAGAAGAGCATGCTTTGTGAAATATTTAAATGAGAAATGATCAATATTATGGTGAAAAGTTATGATGCAAACAAGATCAAGAAGTAAGATTTTGAAGATGGCATGCTGAATGGCACTGAACCCATTCAACTCTAATGTTTTCTGACATTCTTCCCCACAGACTTATACTGAAACAAATATCTATTTTTTGTTCGCCGAGAAGACCCGCAAACCCTTTTTGAAGCATCGTTATTATAGAAAACTTGTCACAACATCCGTCAAATGCAACATATTTATAGATTTTGTAACGTCGCAATTCCGACGTAAAAAAGTACTAAGTGACCGTTGGTATTTTGACTTGGTGAACATACTAAGGTGACTGTTGGAGGGGAAAACCTAGTTTCCAAAATGTCGCAATTGTGACATACATCTTCACAAACGTGGCAAGAGAGACGTTCTAGTGGAAAACGTGGCAAGAGAGACGTTCCAGTGGAAAACGTGGCAAGAGCGACGTTAATGTGGCAAGACTGACGTTAACATGGAAATTGCGACATACATCTTCACAAACGTGGCAAGAGAGACGTTCCAGTGGAAAACGTGGCAAGAGAGATGTTCCAGTGGAAAACTTGGCAAGAGTGACATTAATGTGGCAAGAGAGATGTTAACATGGCAAGAGAGAAGTCAACGTGGCAAGACCGACGTTATCGGGCAACATGATTTTTTTTTTTTATAAATTTCCTGTATTTTGCGACAATATGGACAATTTTTTCCATAACGCCGCAAATAAAACGTCGAAATTTTTACAATATGTAGTAGTGATATTATGTCTTAGGGCCCTCGGGTTGTAGGTATGGAGTGCCAAGAGAATACATGACCAAAAATATCCATTTGCACAGATGGAGACCCTTCTCACCACCACAAAGGTCGTATATTTTCATATGGTGTCCACCACACAAACTGGCTTCAGAGAGGAAATGGGCCTTTCTCCATGAGGTACAAGTCATGTATTATGGTAAGTTTCATTTCAATATTTGAGGAATTTGAGTATGTTGTGTCTTATACTACTTTAGATTTAATGACATGTGTTTGGAAATTATGTATTTTTCCCTGTAAAAGTATTGACCCAGGTATTTATGAGAAAAATAACATTTTGGTTGGTGTCCTAAATTAAGATTTATAATTGAGTTATTTAACAAAAAGGAAAAAAAAAATGCACAAAATGGATGAAATTAGAGAGGGAAAGGTCTATACTTAAATAATACTAAACCCTTGTGATATGAGTGCTTATCTTTTATTCGTCCCTTACGAATTGTCACAAGGTTATGTTCATTTAAAATCATTAAGGAAACTAACTTGGTTATGTCTTGAAGATTTTAGTCTAAAACTTTGTTATTAAACTCAATGTTTGTAATATAAATTTCTTATTAAGTTTAGAAGATACTTAACCTTGATTATTTCTAATTGTAGTTATTACGATATTTAATACTTGTTACGTCGATTGATTAAGTAATGATATTTTTATTCTTAGTTCATGGCTTGATTTATTGATCACCAATTGTAAAGTTTTGGTGTTCGCGTTTTATATATCAATATAGATATATCATAGAGATGAATTTAGCAATTATTGAATATTGAACTCGTGGAATTATTTGCGTAATTGATAGATGATATCGATGTGTTTATAAGTTGAGAAGTAGTTATATTTAAACTTGATTAGGATTGATTGATGGGAATTATATGCCTTCATGCTCTTCAGAACGACTACTGGTCCCGAGACCTTAAATGGTCAAAATCAATCCGATGAATCCTGGACTTGAGTACTAATTATGTGTCTTGAAGATCCTAACATTGTAGGGTAGTTTGGGTGGCTAGAATTTTTTTATCCTAGTTTCCTTTCATGTGATTTGATGTCAGTGTTTTCCACATGTTATACTTATTGAAATACTTTTGATAATTTTATCTTGTCCTCGTTGAATAAGAATATCGCGATGTTGATTTACAATAGAGAATTTACCTATTACCATATTTGTATATTAAATTACATATCTTTCAGAATTGTCGTAATGAACTTGTCTTAGCTTATTTAAAAAAAAAAAAATAACTACTTTGTTATATTAGCTTACTTTGCATTATGTACAGAGGGGTTGTTTCAACCATAAGTGTATAAAGATGTTGGGAGTATTCTCTATAAGGTTATTCTTCATCTCAATAGGTGATATTCTCGATATCCACATCCAGGTCTATGTTATCTATTAGTAAATCTTGTTTAGGTGCATGTGTTTATCCTTTATCTTGCTATAAATTAGTTCTTTTTTCTTTTAATCCTTAACTTGTGGGGGTTCTCTAAGTTCCCCTAAGGAGGCCTTATTTCTTCATCACATGTTGAATTATTAATCTGTATTTTCCTTTGTTGTGATGTCCCGAGGTGAGGGTTTATCTTGGGTAGAACACTTCTTCAAGAAACAACAACAGATTGACCATTCTTCTAATCTTAAGGCTTACCTCTTTCCTTGTGATTTTCGGTGGTACTTATGATAGTTTATGTATCACTGAAATCTATGTGATCTTCTTGAATATTAGGGTCATGGCTATCATTCTCCTCTTCTCAGCTTGCAAATGAGTTTATGAGTGCAAGGTTGAACCCAACTAAAATCAAATGATTGTGAAAAATATGAATAGGGTCAAAACCCTTGATTTCCTCTACATATTTCAAGTTGGAATGGTCAAAATACGAGGCATATTCATCAATCTTGAAAATTCCTCTGAGAATAATTTCACCAACTTTCCAAGGAAGAGGTATGAATTGATTTTTTTCTTTTCCTATAAAAGGTGTGAAACCAAAATTTGTATTCTCTAGCTATTTCAAAAATAAAGAATTTATGAGATACATAATATGGAAGAAAAATGGGCTTTTTGTTAGAACAAAAAAATCCAATGATATTGTAATGATCCATTTTTTCAATAATTACTTTCCCTTTCATAAAATCTAGCACCTCCAGTGAGATTTGGGAAGTATCTTATCCAAATAATAGCTTCTTAAATTTAGACACAAAATCATTATATACTTCATAGAAATGGTGGCCAACCTTTTTCCTCCACAAAGATTGATACCACATGATCACAGGGTCCAACTTTACTTTTACCCTTCTGACAATATTTACACCCTTAAAAGTATGACAATAGGTGATAGGAAATACCAAATAAGATGAAATATAAAATTTCTTAGATATCATTTTCGAGATTATCTACGTAGAGTAAGTCATTAATCTATGACGCATATCCATGAGTATTAGTCACAACTAACCAATACTTCCACTGATTTGAATATCCCACTTAACACTCATTGCATCGGGTGATGCTCATAGGGGTGAAGAAGTGTAATTGAAACCAACAAAATGAATCGCATAACATCAATCATCACTTCTGGGGTTTGCACCCGGTAACTAGGACTTCCCAATTGGTCACCCATCCCAAGACGCCTCTAGCTCAAGCGTTCTTAACTGTGGAGTTTTCCCCACAGTCAAGCCCACTTAGCTTTCTACCCCATTTGGAAAATGTTAGCAAGTATTGTGCCTTATGAACTATCTAGTTAGAGATCACTTCACTCTTATTGTTTTTAGAGGGGCTTTCATAGTGCAACATATTAGATATCATTTTCGGGATTATCTACGTAGAGTAAGTCATTAATCTATGACGCATATCCATGAGTATTAATCAAAATTGACCAATATTTCTCATGATTTGAATATTCCACTTAGCACTCATTGCATCGGGTGATGCTCATAGGGGTGAAGAAGTGGAATTGAAACCAACTAAATGAATTGCATAACATCAATCATCACTTCCGGGTTTTGCACCCGGTAACTAGGACTTCCCAGGTGGTCACCCATCCCAAGACGCCTCTAGCTCAAGCATGCTTAACTGTGGAGTTTTCCCCACAGTCAAGCCCACTTAGCTTGCTCCCCCTTTTGAAAAATGTTAGCAAGTATTGTGCCTTATGAACTATCCAGTTAGAGCTCGATTCAATCTTATTGTTCTTAGAGGGGCTTTCGCAGTGCAACATATTAGATATCATTTTCAGGATTATTTGCATAGAGTAAGTCATTAATATATGACCCATATCCATGAGTATTAGTCACAACTGAGCAATATTTCTCATGATTTGAATAACCCACTTAGCACTCATTGCATCGGGTGATGCTCACAGGGGTGAAGAATTGGAATTGAAACCAATGAAATGAATCACATAACATCAATCATCACTTCTGGGGTTTGCACTCAGTAACCAAGACTTCCCAGGTGGTCACCCATCCCAAGATGCCTCTAGCTCAAGGATGCTTAACTGTGGAGTTTTCCCCACAGTCAAGCCCACTTAGCTTGCTACCCCATTTTCAAAACCTTAGCAGGTATTGTGCCTTATGAACTATCCAGTTAGAGCTCCCTTCACTCTTATTGTTTTTAGAGGGGATTTTGTAGTGCAACATATTAGATATCATTTTTTGGATTATCTGCGTAGAGTAAGTCATTAATATATGACCCATATCCATGAGTATTAGTTGAAATTGACCAATATTTCTCATGATTTGAATAGCCCACTTAGCACTCATTGCAATGGGTGATGCTCACAGGGGTGAATAAGTGGAATTGAAACCAACAAAATGAATCACATAACATCAATCATCACTTCTAGGGTTTGCACTCGGTAACCAAGACTTCCCAAGTGGTCACACATCCCAAGACGCCTGTACCTCAAGTGCACTTAACTGTGGAGTTTTCCCCATAGTCAAGCCCACTTAGCTTGCTACCCCATTTTCAAAACCTTGGCAAATATTGTGCCTTATGAACTATCCAGTTAGAGCTGCATTCACTCTTATTGTTTTTAGAGGGGCTTTCGCAGTGCAACATATTAGATATCATTTTCAGGATTATCTGCATAGAGTAAGTCATTAATCTATAACCCATATCCATGAGTATTAGTCACAGCTAACCAATATTTCTCATGATTTGAATAGCCCACTTAGCACTCATTGCATCGAGTGATGGTCACAGGGGTGAAGAAGTGGAATTGAAACCAACAAAATGAATCACATAACATCAATCATCACTTCTAGGGTTTGCACCCGGTAACTAGGACTTCCCAAGTGGTCACCCATCCCAAGACGCATCTAGATCAAGCGCTCTTAACTGTGGATTTTTCTCCACATTCAAACCCACTTAGCTTGCTACCCCATTTGCAAAACCTTAGAAAGTATTCTACCTTATGAACTATCTAGTTAGAGCTCCCTTCACTCTTTTCTTTTTTAGAGGGGCTTTCGTAGTGCAACATATTAGATATCATTTTCGAGATTATCTGCATAGAGTAAGTCATTAGTCTATGATCCATATCCATGAGTATTATTCGCAACCGACCAATATTTCTCATGATTTGAATAGCCTACTTAGCACTCATTGCATCGAGTGATTCTTAGAGGGGTGAAGAAGCGGAATTGAAACTAACGAAATGAATCGCATAACATCAATCATCACTTCCGCGGTTTGCACCCGGTAACTAGGACTTCCCAGGTGGTCACCCATCCCAAGACGCCTCTAGCTCAAGCGTGCTTAATTGTGGAGTGTTCCCCGGAAAATGATATCTAATATGTTACACTGCGAAAGCCCCTTAAAATTTCTTCCCAGTCTTGAAATTTGTTAGTTGTGCAGTAATCTGATTTGAAATAATATTCACCAAGTCGAAGATTGCATTTTTCGTGAATTGGGAAATTCAATATACACAATTCCAATCGAGGAATGGTTCTTGTAGAGTCTTGGCCAAAAATTTGAGTAAATAACCAAACAACTTATTTATAGGGATTTTTCAAAGAACTTACTTGAATCCTGGATATGTCTTCAAGCATTAATGCGGGGTCATGTAAATGCTCTTGAATAAGTTAGATTCCATTATTTTTTCTTTTTAGAAAATTCCTATCTTCTTCCCATCTGTAAACTAGCTTTGGCTTCAGAAATTTCAAAATATCCCTAAATATTGAAGGCGCCAAGGAAATAAGAGAACTGCTTTGCAATGGATGGACCTTCTATTCTGGATGAACTTGTTGATGCACCAAGAGACGATATATTTAAATTCAAAAACCTCTCGGACGCAACTTACGAGAACTCTCCCTAAAGCCCACACCTTGTTATTTTCTTTACCCAAGAGATTTGAATAATACCAATACGACTCAAACCAATTATAGTTATGGTCTTCTCTGGAGAAGAGGTTCAAGGTGTCTCCATAGAACGTTTTTTTTCTCATGACTAAATTTCTTGATTTGGAAAGATTTTCTTGTAATATTACTTTTCATAGTAAAATGATTTCATGTTAGATTTCTTTTGAAGAAAGTATTAACTAGAAATAAATTTGATTTTCCTTGATATAAACACCATTATTTAATAGTCATTTCATAAATAAATTTAGTATTTGAGTCCATAAATATACCATTAAATGTGACTCAAAAAAAGTGAAAGAAGGGACATGTGCCAATGGAGATTCAGAGTGAGCAATTAGAATGGAAAGGAAAGTATGCAAGTTCAAAAGTCCACAAGTCCGAAAGTATGAACAAATGAAATGGCTAAGTGTTGGGATACATAGGTTGGGATATGAGAGGAGTGAAAGTATAACATGTAAGTCTGTGAGTCCATGAGTCCACAATACAAAAATAAACTAAGTGTTGGGGTGGACTAATGTATGGGTAAAGGGAACATAATATAATTCTGAGAGTCTTCCAACCCATGAACATGGTGAAAATGACTAAGTATGATAATATTGATACAACAAAGAAAATAGAAAAGGGGATATGGAGGATTTTCGAAGGAAATTTATAGAAGGGAAAGAGAAGAGGTAAGAAAAGAAAAGGGGAATATATAAATAAAGTGGAAGAACAAAATGGGTTCAACAAATACCTTGAATTGTTCTCAAGTTCCCTTCCTCATATAAGCAAGTAAATTCCTTGTTATAATAGTCTACAATATAATGATTCTTGTCCAACCAATCCATACCAATTATAAAACCACATGAACCCAAAGGTATGATATTCAAATATGCCTTTGTGATCAGTCCATTCATGTCCATTGGAAATTCCTTAACCATCTCATTAATCCTTCTCTTAGCTCTTCTATCTAAATAAAAAAATCAATATTTCCCAAGTTTACTTCTTGGAAAAAGAAATATTTCTACAAATTTAGGATCTATATAACTATGACTAGCTCCTAAATCAATCAAAATAGCAATAGGTTCATCACTGATCTTACCTTGCACTTCAATCACGTGAGATTAAAATTAAGATTTCTTCATGTATAGGGTTGCATAGATCCTTTTCATTCTTTTACCCATGTCATCAACTATATCATACAACTGTACATTATGATCAACACTCACTTTATCACCTCTACGAGGGAAATATCTATACATGCGATCTTCCTCACAACCCCAACATTTATTGGTTTTTTTCCTTGGTGTTTTTCCTAATTTTTCTAACATTCTAGGTTAATTTTGAGTTGGCTTCCCCTGAGAATTATTTTTGAATAATGGTGGCTTGTTCCCATTCTTCCTCTTCTCCATATTATCTTTATTTTTATCTTCCCAAGAATTTTGGAGAATTGGTCTTCCTTTATTTTGATCATAGAGGAACTTGGATCTCCTTATTACTTCATCCATTGTCTTAGGATCATCATATTGCATATTTTCACTAAATATTGATGGTATTCCACTCAAGAAGATTTGAATATTGACATGTCCATCCTTGATGAAATTAACATACTTCAACATATCTAATAATAGAGAATAATCATCCATGACCATAGTCCCAAGATTTAGCTCAAAGAACACCTTCATCTTCCTATCATAATAGTGTCTGGTCAAGTATTTCTTTTGAAAATTATTTTTGAACTACCTCCTAGTGAGTTTCATCTCATCGATGTTTTGTACTTGCATAAGTTGGTCCCACCACAATGAATCTTTTCCCTTCAACTGATAAAATGCAATTCTTCATTCTTCTTGTGAGGAGTAATTATGCAACTGGAAATATTTCCTCATTCCTGAAAATCAAGTCTCTGCATCCTCACCCTTGTTGTGCTCACCATCAAAGGTACGAGGCTTGATCTTGTTCATTTCTCCTTGTATTTCATATACCCAAGACCTCCTTTGATGATTTTTTATGGGGGATAATCTTGGACTATCATTTTCTCTTCTTAATCAATGCCTTAGTGATTAATGATGGAGTCTACCAACACTACCAAATTCTCATCTTCTGGCATGATATTTATCACTCCTTGACTTGCTTTATTATGTCTCTTTGTCCATTTTATTTTCAATTGTGTCTAATCTCTACAATATCTTGATGTTGAATCCATCTTGTTTCTCCTTATCTTTCATAAGCATCTCTTTATCAAATTTATAGCTTTGAACATATCTTTGCATACTGTTTATAGTCTCCACCAAATTCATGCTTTCCTCCTTTCCTTCTCCATTCCTATTTGATTATGTCCTAGCATTACTCATGCTGACATACAATCCCATGACATCAACTTCATGGTTGTAGGTTCTCTTCACATCTTCCATTTTCTATTTGTTCCTTAATTATACAAGACTTTGCATCTAATAGGATTTGTTAAAAAAAATAATTCAACAAATCTATAATATTATGCACAAATATTCCCCTTTTATATGCACTCTTCATCTCACGAACTTAATTCCAAACACATAATATTTTGGAATTTAGACAGAATCCAAATTGGTTTTCCTCATTCCCATATGTTTAACAATCTGACCAAGTTTCACCTTCATCCAACATCAAGGCTGCTAGTTACATCATGTTGATGTTTTAGCTATTTTTCCCATTTTTTCATTGAATGCTACATGAATCTTCCCTTTCATCATGTACACTTTCAGGTACTCAAATTTACAATATGGACCCATATATGTCTCTTACGGTTCATTATATTTTCATAGAATGCCCCTATGCTACAAACTGACTTCTAAGAAAGGATTTATGCCCTTCAGAAGTAAACTGGTACTGAAATTCACCTTGCTCAGTTTAAACTATAACTTTCTCATATGAGCTTCATTTTGCGAAAAATTTATCTCATTGGAAATATCTCTCCAATTTTTTTCATTAAAGTGTGCAGATACTTGTTGGTCCAATATATTGTTGTAAATCAAAACATATATTTTAATATCAATCCAAAGATCGTAGAACTTTGAAGAACACCAATGTATATGGAATTTAGCTCTAACACCAATGTATATGGAATTTAGCTCTAAACTAGTTTTGAATCAAATGAAGCAAACTTGCATGATATTTAAACACACTTCCATTGAAGATAAACACACTTTCTTGAAATAAACACACTTAACAAGACTTAGTTATTGTAAGTAAAAGGAAACTAAAATCCTTTACAAGAAGTCATTTCATAGTGTTCTATAAAACTTATCAATCAATCAAGTTCACTAAATGACATACTTAACAAAACTTAATTGTTTTAGTATGAAAAGTAATATTCTTTACAAAAGGTCTTTTGATAGTATTTCACCAAAACTAGGTGAATAACTCATATGTTCCTCCTAGTCATAGACTATGTTGTTCATACACTCTAAACAACATGTCACCCCCAAGCTAGGGCTTTTAATCCACCATGAAAAAGGATCCTAAGAAAAAATAAGGTCTAACCCACACCATAAAACAACACAGGATTAGGTGTCAACTATAGAAATAGATTCTATCTCAGAACCTCTCATTCTCCATAGCCTAACCCACCCTAGGAAGTGTACCCCCTTCTCTTCTCAATATTCCTTCGGGTTGTCCCACTTCCCTTCCAGAGATTCAACAAAAAGTTGGCCAGGAAGTCTCAAAGTTTGGTAGAACTTGCAACACAATTTTTCTGAAGGTGTTACAACACCCACTAGCCCAACACATTGGGAAAACAATCTCTAGCAATTCTCTCACCCAGAGAAAATTTTTCTACAGGACTAGAAACTTTTTTATTCAACCCAAACCACCAAGGATTTATTGGGTAACCAACTTCAACTTGAACTTACACTCTCTTTCCAAGGTATGGATGAAGGATGAAGATGCATGAGTCAATTATTTGAAGAATGATCAGGATATCATGCGAATTACTCTAATTTCTCTGCATGATATCGCATGTTCCTATATTGACACTTTTCATTCTAGGAAATTCATTTGACTCCACTTGGTAATTATTTCCTCTCATTTGGGAACTTATGATAAAATTATAACATAAATTTTATGACTTAGGAATAATATTATTTTATTCCTTTGCTTAAGCCCCCATGTCTTAGCCCCTTTTACTTAGCCCCATTTCCCTATCTTGGAGTCCTATCCCTCCATACTCTTTCGTATTACTCGATATGCAACATTGATGTATTTTATTAATAAAAACTAGTGTGATTACATAATACATTTATTAATCTCTCTATCCTAATCACACAAACACTCTAGCCTCAAGATGTATATATACAAACCCACTCTAGCCCAAAACATCGTGGCTCACCAAACTATAAACCATATGTAAACTTATAACTTGGGGTTTGTCCTAGGTGTATTACATACGAAAATAATTGAAGAGGAAATTTGCAAGAAGGTTGAGGAATCCCTAAACACTAATGAGGTAAAATAATAAATCGAATCCAGAATGGAAGAAGGATGTTAGAATTTGATAAAGGAGTTGACATTGAAACCTCAAAGGGAGAAAGAATACAACATTCAATAAGGTTACCAAGAGATAATTGAAGAAGTTTAACTTCATCTAGAGGACGTATATGCCAAATATTATGGTATTATCTCAAAGGATAGATTAATCAAATACCAAACAAAGAGGATAGAGGATACCATTGTCTCTAAAAATAATATAGATGAAATTCATATGGAGAGTGAAATAAAATCGTCAAATGTGAAACCATATCAACACCTTCATTACCAGGAAATATGTCAAGGAAGACACGAAGGTAGATATTAACATTTTCTAGGAATAAGATGAAATTCTTATCAATATTCATGGAACAAGGTGTCACAAAACCATTATTCAACAAGATATTATCATAGAACAACATTTACTACAAATTGTAGAAGCTTCAACAAAAATACATGGAATCGAGGAAAATAAAATTATGCAGCAACTAGCCACCAATCATTACGACCAAACATAATTTATTTTGGATGGATGGATCACCATCAATGGAAAGAAGAAAGAACGAATATAATAAAATCATAGTACTTGGTTTCATCACATGTGAATCCTTTAATTGCAAATATTTGAGGAAAAATCTATATGAAGAAGGGTACTATGTTATGACCCAAGGGGGGGCATATATAGGGTTATGTTGGAATATTCACCAATATTGAGAGGGGGGGGTGAATTAATATTGAGAAAGTTTTACCATTTTTAATCACAACATGTGAACATTAAGTTATCAAAAATTCCATTCACTTATGATTGCATTTAACATATCATGAAAATAGTACCATTCAACAATGCATCACATCATACATAGTGCACAAGATATTTTTACATGGAAACCCAAATGGGAGAAAACCACAAAATTCTATTTTATATATCGAAAGATCACATTATTAGGAAGAACCAACTTTCAAAATTCTCCAGCACCAAATTGAAGGAGGCACCAACCCCATGTTTATAGGCTCGAACCTGAAAGAAGCTACAACTTCCTAAATTCTCTATCTCCAATTGGAAGGAGTCTCCAACCCCATAATTTATAGGATCCAAATTGAAGGAAGCTCCAACTACATGTATTCTCTAGCTCCAACTGGAAGGAGGCTACAACCCCCTTTCCTTGCCCCTTCTTTCCTCCCTGAAAAATGGAGACTCAACCTGTCACTGAGACTGTCATTGATAATCAACTTGTCACTGTAATTGTCACTGAGATCGATACATCATCATCATCAAAACCAGATCCATTCACATAAACCATATTCCAATATCACCAAGAACATATGAACAACATCACCAAGATATGCCTCAAACCATGTAACAAGCATGTGCCAAAATATGCTTTGAGAATGTGCCATAACATCCATCATAAATAATAAACCATGTACCAAATATATACCTTAAATCGTATTCTCTAAATCACCAACAGATGTCTCTAGACATGTGCCAAACAATCTCCAAGATATGCCTCAATAATATACCATAATAATCAATATTTAACCCTCAAAACATACATAAGGACATAACCTGAATCATGTAACAACATGGTTCATATTATCATAGAACATCAGAACTTCCTCAATCTTCATCATTAAGATAATGGAACCTTCTTCAAAACGTTTTCTTAGATCTGTGATTCATACACTATCAACCCACGGAAATCCATTCTTTGATTCATTGTGACTTGTGTATATACACACTTTCTCCATTGTGACCCACGTACATCTACACTTTTCTCCACTGTAACCCATGGATAACCTCAAAAAATGGGTACAGTCACTTTAGTACTCCTATTCTCCCTGACCTACTTTATTCTAGGCCAAATTTTATTTGTTGAGATTTCCAATCTTCGTAGCATAAGTGAAGAGATACTTATGCTAGTTCCATACCACAAACACACACTTTAATGGATGAACAAATGAGAGGTTATTTATGTGTATTTATAGTTTTCTAATTTCCTTATTTATTTGGCTTTAGGGTCGACTTGTAACATTTTGTTGCAACAAACTTTTCTCCTTTAATTAATTTTGGGGCTAACTTATAACTTCTCATCCATAGTTTTGGGATTAATATTTAAGAGGGAATAACTTCTCAACCATAGGTAAACACGTGACATACCACCTACTGTTGGATATGGCATGGAAAGGACTATTCATCTATGAGAGTTTTGCATGTATTTGCAATATCATTCATCCTTGTTTTCCTCAAACACCTTCAAAATTCATGACCATAGTTCTAGGGATTCGTATAGACTTCTTCAAAGTGTCTTCCCATGAGGGCCACGCTTAAAGATACGCCATAAGGGGAACACTTTGGAGACTTATTCAAATACACTCATCATTTATAGAGGATTATAGAATTCTTCTAGGGTTGACATCAATGAAAACCAATTTTCCAACAATATCCACCTTTGGCATTGATGGAAACACTCATACTCCCCTTGTGACCATTTCTCCCCCTATCTTCATGATTTATCCCCTCGTATTCATGATTCAGATATTTCTCTCCCCCTTTGAAATCAATGGAAAAGGGTAACTCCCCCTAACAATTTCTCTCCCCTTGTATTCTTTGCAAAATGTCATGTAGATCACGGTGGGGTATAAGCTACTCCCAGTTTTTGTCAAAGATAATCAAAAGTCTCCCTTGGGGTAAGTTTGGTGAAGATATTTTAAATTTGTTCTTTCATCCCAATGTACTCCAACTTTTTATTCTTTCCTGTGACTTTTTCTAGTAGAAAAAGGAACTTGATAGGAATATGCGTGGTCTTTGAATACATCATTAGATTTTTGGAGATACTTATAGCAATGGTTTTGTCACGGAATATTCAAATAGGATCATCATATTTTATGTGTATGTATTGCATGGTTTTCTTCATCTAGAGGACCTGAGTACAACATGTGCTGATGCAATATATTATGATTATTTCATAAAAAAGGATATTGAGGACTGCTTCTTACTTAACTAGGACACCGAACAATCACCCAAGTAGAAGGATTCTCCACTAGTACTTCTTCTATCATCAATGTTTCCTTCCTAATTTGAATTTGTGTAGGCAATTGTATCTAGCTCATTCCATTTCATATCCAACAATTCAAACTCTATTGTTCATTTCAGATATATGAAGATCCTCTTTACTTCCATAACATGAGTTTCCTCCGATGCTGCTTGAAATATTCCTACCTTTCCAATTGCTTGCATCACATCTGGTCTTGAGGCTATCACATAGAGTAGGATGTCAATAATTGATCTATAGAGTATTTGATATAATTATTTAGATTCATCATCTTTTCTCAACTTGCAACCAGTTACCATAGAAGTACTTATGCATTTGCAATCTTCCATTCCAAAATTATTCAACATCTCTTTCATGTACCTGGTTTGAGAAATGAAAATACCTTCATCTAGCTAATATATATAGAGTCCCAAAATGAAAATCAACTCACCAAGTACGAATATTTCAAATTCATTTTGCATGTCTTTGGGAAACTTATTACTCATCTTGTCATCGTCACTTTCAAACATGATGTCATCCACATACACTTCAATAATTAGTATGTTGTCCTGATCCACGTTTATGTAAAGATTGTTATTTACATTACCCTTTCTAAATCCTTGTTGTTCTAAGTACTTGTCCAATCTTGAATACGAGGCTCTAGGGGATTTCTTGAGTCCATACAAATATTTCTTCAATATACAAGCATATTTATCTCTTTCTAATAGTAGAATCCCTTCTGGTTGTTCAATACAGACTTCTTCTAATTCTCCATTTAGAAATGTTGATTTTACATCCATATGATATATACTGATCCTTTTAAAACATTCATAGGAAAATATCATTCTAATTGCTTCCATTCTAGCAACAGGAGAAAATGTTTCGTCAAAATATACTCCTTCAACTTGAGCATATCCTTTGCATACTAGTCGTGTGTTTTTTTTAGTTACCTGTCCATCTTTGTTTAGTTTGTTTTTGAACACCCATTTTGTACTGATCACATTTTTTTCCTTAGGTATTGGAACCAACTCTGATGTTTCATTCTTCTCTATTTGATTAGGTTCCTTTTCCATGGCCTTGATTCATTGTTCATCATTGCTGGCTTCCTCAAAGCTACTATGGTCAAATTCAGATAGTAGTGCTAGGTGTCTCTATTTTGTTGTACGCACTCATTTTCTTCCATTGGTTTCTATTCTTCCATTTTTATCTCCAATAATTTGTTTGAGTGGATGATTCTTCTGAACCTAGGGGTTAGGTCTCCTAGAAAGTATCTAAAGATACTCCTGGTCATTTTTTTGTTTCTTTTTTCCGGTTTCTTCTCTTCTCATTGTTGTTGTTCTTCTTCTTCTACTTCTTCTTATTTTAGTTCTTCTTATGCTTCCTTCTATTTTGAATTTCTTCTTTCTTCTCTAGTCTTCAACACATTTATTTCATAAATCTTTACATTGATGATTTCCACTATTCTATTGATTTTTAGGTTGTAACATTTGTATTCCTTTATCTTGCGTGAGTATCCAACCAGTATGCCTTCATCAACTCAAGATTCAAATTCTCCAATATTGTTATTTTCTATTTTTATATAATATTTTCTTCCAAACACTCTAAAGTGATTAACGTTCGCCAATATTTCCTTCCATAGCTCATATGGAGTCTTGTCACTGTTACTTCTAAGAATTACTATTTTCAAGATATGAACAGTTGTATGTACTTCTTGTACCCAAAATCTATTACACAACTTGAAATATTTCAACATGGTTCTGGCCATCTCTTGTATACTTATGGTCTTCCTTTTAATGAATCCATTTTGATGAGGTGTCCTAGCTACTGAGAATTTCCTTTTTATTCCATGATATTCACAAAAGTCCATGAATTATTTTGATCTAAACTCGCCTCCATTGTCTAATATCAAGCACTTGATTTTCAAATCAGTTTCATTTTCAACCACCTCTTTGAATATATTAAAACATTCAAATTACTCTGAATTTTTCTTGAGAAAACATACTGTGATCATTCTTGTAAAATCATCAATAAGTATCATGAAGCATTGTTTACCATTCATCCTTTTTGTTCTCATCGGTCCACATAGATCGGTGTGCACAATCTCTAATTGTTTAAATGTAGAGTATTCCTTTTTTTTTAACTCAGTTCTTGTTTGTTTTCCATGTAGACAATGCTTGCACATAATATTGGTCGGATTTGGAATTTTAGGCATTTCTCTTACCTCATCCTTTCTGCTAATTTCGACAATATTTTCAAAGTTCATAGGACCCGTTCTTCTATGTCAGAGCCAACTTTCATTTTCCCTTCCCATGAAACATATTTCCTTTCCAATATAATTTAATATGCATATGTTGTTTGGAGTCCCTATTGTTGTCACCACCAACTTGGATAATCCTTATTTCCTTATCTCACATGTCTTTGAGTCAAACAAAAGTGTATGTCCCTGATCACACATTTGACTCACACTTAGGAGATTATGCTTCATATTTTCGACAAGTAGGACATTTTCCACCATGGAATATTTACTTTCAAGCTTGATTGTGCCTTTTCCTATAATTTTGCTTGAGTTATCATTACCAAATGAAAATGATCCATCTCTTTATTTATTTAGAGTTACAATGTTGTCCTTGTCACCTGTCATATGATTTGAACAACTATTGTCAACGTACCAGTCACTTTCTCGTCTTTTGTATTGTATATCAATGGAACATTCTTCAATGTTCAGTTTATATTTCTTCCTTTTCCTTATCCTTGATGGTTATTTTACATGGTTATTGAAATCCTTCTTTTCTTCCTTGGGTGGAATAGTTAATTTGCAGTCTTTGGCCATGTTTCCAAAATTGTTGCATTTATAACATTCTACTTCATTATTTAATGAGGAAAAACAATTATACTTTCTATTGCGCTTCATGAGGATTTCTGAGATGATTAATTCTAGTGTATCCTTCATAGTTTCTTATGTTCATAGAATAGGCTCTACTGTTTATATCCTTCCTCCTAAAATTGTTAAATGAATAACATAAACCAAGAAAAATAGTTTGGTACTTGAGTGTGGAGGATCTTCTAAATGGTGCTTCTCTTCTATAATCATCTTCTTGAATTATTTCCATTGCTAGTTGTTGGTTGTGAGATCTGGATCTTATAGGTGGTGCATTTATTTTGTAATATTCTTCTCAATTTCTTTCCATTTACTGAATATTCTCCTTTGAAGTATTGCATTCTTCTTTCTTTATGGGACCTATGATGACTTCTACATAACTCATTTGTTCTTATTCCTTTTCAGTTGTCATTGATCTCAAACCCTTCTTAGTATGCATTTGTTTTTATCCTAGTCTAGACTTTTCATAGTATGGATTTTGACTGCTGATGATATCATCCAATATTTTAGTGATGTTTTATTGCATGTCTTTATTTTTGGTGTACATGACCCCCCCTCCTCTCCTGGGGATTTTGTGACCTCTGAGTCTTGGATATTCAATCTCCTGAGCCAAATCACTAAACACTCAATACACACACATGTCCCCTTGATGTCGCATGCAATTTCAGACTACTTGCAACTCCTCTCTTCAATGCTTGGTGACACCGATTTGCGAGTACTAGTCTCGCGCTAGGATCCTTCTCCTCTGTGACCACGGGATATACCCTCGGTCAAACCCCTTAGCTTCTTCGGGCTCTAGTGATATTCACAACTTACACCTCTATTTCCTCCCTAAACATCTCTCTCCAAATTCACGGGTCTCTACCACATGTCTCCCTAGATCCGATGACCCAATTTTTCTTCAGGTTTTGCGAATTCGTGAAACTTCACTTACTCCATGTTTACTTCCTATGGAACTCTAACTCCAAGATTATTTAATTTGTTTCCACGTGTCTCCTCGCAACCAATGGTTAAGATTCACCTCACAAATTCGTGACTTCGACGACCCTACTTCTTCAACACTTCAAATCACTCTTAATTATGAAAAGTTGAAACACTTCTCGACTTCCCTCCATGTAAATTTTCATAGATCTGATGGCCTGGAACAATTCTAATCCCTCTAAAATGGATCTTGCTTGGATGATACTGGGAAACCTCAAAGGACTCCTCATTTTGAAATATTCCTTGTCATTCTTCCTCCTGATATTGTTCTTCCTCTCGAACTCTTGTCTTCCTAGAATACTCATTTTTGACACTTAGTCGGATTCCATCCTATGGAATCTTTGAAATAGGTTCTACTCCATAACTTGGATTATTTGTGGACAACTTCAACTATTTCTCCTAAACTTATGAGTCAAAAGACTTTGTCACACACTCCTTGTGGACGAATTTCCTTCAAACTATTTCTCCAGAACTTTATGAGTCAAAGTTGGCTCTATCATGCACACCTTGTGGATTCTATGCATTCCTGGCACCTATAAGATTCACGTTATCTCTCATAATCTCACGAGTTGAAACAGACTGTGTCAACACAATCCTTGTGGACACTATGCACACTTTCACTTGCTCGTAGAAGAAAAACAATTGAAGCTTATTGAAAACTTGTAGATTCATACATTCAGGCATGTAACTGCACTCATAAACACAAGAACACGAAATAACAGGGAGTTGTAAATAACAGAAAGTCTACCATTCATTCATTCAGAAAGACACAACAAAACCATGAATTTAGGACAATGCTCCTCTATTATATTCATTAAACTAAAACATACATGTGTTCATATATGACTTCTTGGTAGCTCTCGACTCTCATCTATAATGGTAAAAACTCTCAATAATTAGAGTGCCAACAAAAACTACAATAGATTCAGAAGCCCATCAAAAACTTCTACTCGGAAAAAACACAAAGATTTATACAAGAGGGATCTTCGAGCTCTTCCCTTCAACTACTCTAGAGATATCCTATCGAATTAAAAGCTATCAACTTCTTGGAATTTATTACAATAAATATTTTCCATAGACAGATCATATGGAATACATCGAATCTGTACTATACTCATCTTCATTAAAAGAAAATACATTCTCCGATGTTCTCATGAACCATCCAACTCCAAAACATTAAAGAGGTTCTTTAATTACAATTCTCCACAAAATATTTGCGTGATACTCTTTATTCAAAATTCAAATTTCTTCAAAATGTGCGCTAGTGTGCCTAGCTATCCTTCGCTTGTGCTTTGTTGGTGATGCTCCTGCATCATACTCCTTTCGCTGGAAAATTCATGGACTTCTGTCCATGAGCTCCTGCACTAACCTTCCATGATTCTGGATATCTACTTCACTTACCCAACTGGCATCTTCTATTGGTCATCCTTTCCACTTTAACAAATACTCAAAATATTTTTCCTTCTGGTTTTCTTACTAATTTGTCGATCTACAATATGCTCCATCTGCGGATTTTCTACTACAGGAATCTACTTTTTCCACTGGGCCTCCCTCTAATCTTTGAGTCCTGTGATTTCATATTCCATGTAAGGATACAGGTTTGCAATGCTGAATATGGGAGATTACCACATCTTCTGACAACTCTATCTCATAAGAATTCTCACCAAATCTTCTTAAGATTTTGCATGGTTCTATCTTCTTCAGCTTCATTTTATTATATGTTCCCCTTGGTAACCTCTCCTTCCTAATATGTGATAGAACTTGATCTCCAACTTCAAATTGAAGTTTCCTCCTATGCTGATAAACCATGTGTTTATATTCACTATCTCCCCTCTTCAACTTCTCTTTGATCTTATTATGAAGCTCTTGCATTTCTATAGTGAATTCTTCAACTCGAGTGCTTCTAAATTCACTTTTTTCCAGATATATTAACTCTTAAACTCTCCTCGGATTCAATCCATACATGATCTGAAATGGACTCTTTTCGGTACTTCTGTTCACTGAGTCATTGTATGCAAACTCCGCTTATGCTAGAATCTAATCCCACTAGCTATGATGTTAAGTGACCAAACATCTAAGAAAATCTCCTAAACTTCGATTTACCACCTCAGTCTGTCCATCTATTTGAGCGTGATATGAAAAACAAAAGGTTATTTTTGTTCCCAACTTCTTCCACAATGTTCTCCATAAATGACAACCAAACTTGGTATCCGTGTCTGAAACAATACTCCTGGCAAACCCATGAAGTCTTACAACTTCCTTGAAAACCAAATTAGCAATGTATGTTTCATCACTAGTCTTCTGGCATGGGATAAATTGTTCCATATTTGAAAATCTATTAACTACCAAAAATATGGAATCACTTCCTCTTTGTGTTCTTGGCAATCCCAACACAAAATCCATGCTTATTACATCCCAAGGCCTCTTTGGAATAGGAAATGGTTGATACAACCCAATATTTTGTATCTTCCCCTTTGCATACTGGAAAATCTTACATTTGTTCACAAACGTTTTCACCTATTCTCTCATACCTGACCAATAATACGAGTTCTTCAATTGTGAAAATGTTTTGTCCTGGATGAAATGTCCGACTAGACCTCCACTATGCTTTTCCTTCAGCAAATTCTCCCTCATCGAACACTTTGGTATGCACAGCTGGCATCCTTTGAACAACAACCCATCCTAACTCAGATATTCGACCCACTGGATTTTTTCTCTGAGTAGAGGATTCATGCATGCTTCATATGCTTCGTTGAAATCTGGATCATCATGATACATTTCCTTAAGCTATTCAAACCCCAAGGTTTTCACCTGAAATTCCTGCAGAATTAGACATCTCCTACTCAATACATCAACAACCTTCTTAGCACTACTAGAAATATGATTAATGACAAAATTGAAATTTTGCATAAACTTTATGCACTTGGCATGTCTCTGGTTTAACTTCTCTTTTTTGGTTATGAATTGTAAAGACTGATTATCGCTATAAAAAACAAACTCTTTTGGAACACGATAGTGCCTCTATTTCTTCAAATCTTGAATTATGGCATAGAATTCCTTATCATATGTGGAGTACTTTCTTTTAGCACCATTCAAATTCTCACTGAAATATGTAACAAGTCTATTATATTTTCTTAAGACCGCTCCAATTGCAACTCCACTCGCATCGCATCTCACCTGAAATGTCTTTTCGAAGTCTTGCAAGACCATAATCAATTGTTATGTTATCTTCTCCTTCAATATGTTGAAACTCTTCTCAGCCCCTTTTGTCCATTTGAAATACTTATGTCTCTTCCACACTGTATCCATCATTTGTGCACTGATTTCACTAATTTGTTTTATGAACATACGGTAAAAACTCGCTAACCCATGGAATATTCTTAGCTCGAATATACTCATTGGTGACAACCATTCTCTAATTTCTTTCACCTTTTCAAGATCCATCTTCAATTCATTGGAAGATATCACAAAACCCAAATAAATGAGTTATGTTTTCATGAAAGAGGACTTCTTTAAATTGATCAAAAAATTCTCCATCTGCAACCTCTTCATCACTAATGTTAAGTGCCTCAGATTCTCTTCTTCAGTTTTACTGAAGACTAGTATATCATCGAGATATACAATCAAAAACTTGCCAATAAAATATTTGAACACTTCATTCATCAATCTCATAAAATTACTCTAGGAATTTGTTAATCCAAACAACATAACAAGGCATTCATACAATCCCTCATTTTTCTTGAAGGTTGTCTTCCACTCATCACCTTCCCTCATCCTTATCTTGTGATATTCAATTTTCAAATCTATCTTTGAAAAATAGTTCACTCCACTCAAAGAATCCACTAATTCATACATCATTGGCAATGTAAATCTGTACCTAATGGTAATCTTGTTTATGGCCGTTGAGTTTTTACACATTCTCCATCCTCCATCCTTTTCTAGACTGAACATAATTGGTACTGCACATGGACTCAAACTTTCTCTAACCAAACCTTTGTCTAACAGATCTTGAACTTTCCTTTTTACCTCCTTGTTCTCTTGAGGTGTCAACCTGTATGCTGCTTTGTTCGTCAGGCTTTCTCCTAGTATCAAGTAAATGTGATGGATGATACTTATAATAGGTGGAAATGAGCTTGGCAACACATCTACTACTAGGTTAGCAAAATTTTCCAACAGTTCCTGAATTTTCTCAGGAAACTCTTCAATAGAAGTACTTGTAAGGATAACTGTAGGATTCCTTACTAAAGAAAACTGCTTCTCCTGTTCCTTCTTAAATTCACTCAAGAGTACCTTCCCACTCATGAGAAGTATACTCGTGTTGGCTTCTTCTTTCACTTTCTTCTCCTGAATTGGCAACAACATGTTCTTCCTACCATTCTTTTCCAAAGTATAAGTATTTATCCTCCCATCATGAATGACATTCCTATCATACTTCCATGGTGTTCCCAACAAAGAATGACATACATCCATGGGAATCACATCACTTACAATTTCGTCTCTATATCCTCCTATTTTAAATTCAGCAAGGCATTCTTTAGTTACTATTACGTGATGACCTTTCTGCAACCATGAGACCTTATACAACGTCAGATGTGTAGTCATCTCCAACTCTAAATTCTCCACCATCTATGTGGATACTAATTTATCAGTGCTCCTACTGTCAATTATCATCTTGCAAACTCTATCTTTAGTATTGCAAGCTGCCATGAACAAATTCTTCCTCTGCACCGACCTTTCAACCTCTGGCTCTGGATTTAAGAGAACTTTCTTCATAATCAAATATCTCCCATCTTTTGTGCCTTCTACCTCTACATAGAACTTCTCTGCTTCCAAAATTTGAGCTTCTTCTCCTTCTTTCTTCCTCTCAGGGCATTCCCAAGACATGTGTCCTACCTTTCCACAGGAATAACACTATATCTCACCTCCTCTGCCTCTTTCTCTTCCTCTAGGAAAAGAGTTTATACAACCACTTTGTCTTCCTCAAGACTTCATACTCTCTTAGAGTGACTATGTGGTTTCTTCATTTCACCTTTGGGATTTTGTGCCTTGTCATGAGAAACTCCCTTGCCTCTGTTTAAGCTTATACCTCTATTTTTTTACTCTTCTTCCTAACCAACTTCTCCTCTACTTTCAATGCAATCTGGTATGCATCCTCCACTTTCCTTACTATCATCATGTTGATCTTGTCCTGAATTTCATATCTCATGTTGTTGATGTAACTGGAAAATTTTTCCTCATATCTCTCCCTTTGTCCAACCCTGATGTTCAGCCTGCAGAAATCCTCTGTGTACTCATTCACAATCATCCCTTTCTTCCTTAGGTTCTGCAACCTCCAGAAAATATTTATCTGGTAATCCTTGGGTATGAATTTCTCCTTTATCTTGGCTACCATTCGATCCCAACTCTTAATCGTTTGTTTTCCTTTACTTCTCCTATTATCCTGCAGGTCATCCCACCACAGTGTTTCATATCCTTTCAACCTGGTGACAACATGTTTCACCTTTTTCTCCTCATTGACAAATTATCGACATACATATTACCTTCATACATTGGGATGTCTATCTTTTCTCTAGCTCCCAACTTGACAACCACTTTCAACAGGTGCTCTTCCACAACATCCCATGCTACAACTTCTTCAAATTCTACTTCTTCATTCTCTATGTGACTGACGTCTCCAACATCAAGTGTTGTCCTTTGTGTTGTTTCCATGACATCCATCCTTGCACACAGTTCTCTCATCTCCCTTTCCATAGCTCTATTTTCTATGGGCGGCTCCACATGTCTCCTAGGCAACATTGTGTTGATGTATCTGATACCACTTGATGATACCAACCTACTTATATGTCTCCTTTGCCTACATAATTCAATTATATGTCTCCTTTGATACCACTTGGTGTGCATGACCCCCCTCCTCTCCTGTGGATTTTGTGACCTCTCAGTCTTGGATCTTCAATATCCTTAGCCGAATCAGCTCTTCGGGCCTTCAACAAACCCTAAACACTCAATACACACATAGGTCCCCTTCATGATGCACGCAAGCTCAGACTACTTGTAACTCTTGTCTCCAATGCTTGGTGACACCGATTTGTGAGTACTAGTCTCACGCTAGGCTCCTCCTCCTCTCTGACCACAGGATATACCCTCAGGCCAACCCCTTCTCCTCTTGGGGCTTCGACAATATTCACAACCTACACCGTTGTTTCCTCCCAAAACAACTCTCTCTGAATTCGCGGGTCTCTACCACGTGTCTCCTTGGATCTGGCGGTCCAATTGTGCTTTGGGTTTCACAAATTCATGAAACTTCACTTACTCCATGTTTACTTACTCTAGAACTCTAACTCCTGAATTCTTTAATCCGGTGACATGTGTATCATTGCAACCAACGGTTAATATATTCCTCGCATCTTCGTGACTTCGGCGACCCTACTTCTTCAACACTTTGAATCACTCTGAATTTTGAAATTCCAAAACACTTCTTGACTTTCCTCCATGCAACATTTCACATATTCAACAACCTGGAATGATTCCAATCCCTCTTGAATGGATCTCCCTTGGTTGATACTAGGAAGCCTCAAAGGAATCCTCCTTTTAAAAGATGCCTTATCATTCTTCCTTCTGATCTTGCTATTCCTCTCGAAATCTTGTCTTCTTAGTATACTCATTTTTGACACTTAGTCGGATTCCATCCTGTGCACTCTTTGCAACAAGTTCTACTCCACAACTTGTCTTCTCTGTGGACCACTTCAACTATTCCTCTTGAACTTCTGAGTCAAAAGACTCCTTCGTGAACTCCTTGTAGACAAATTTCCTTCAAACTGTTTCTCCAGAGCTTTCTTAGTCAAAGTGGACTCTGTCATGCACACCTTGTGGATGCTATGCATTCCTTGCACCTATAAGATTTACATTATCTCTCCTAAGCTCACTAGTTGAAACAAACTTTGTCAATGCACTCCTTTCAGACACTATGCACACTTGCACTTTCTCGTAGAAGAGAAACAATTGAAACTTATTAAAAACTTGCATATTCATACATTCAGGCATGTAAATGCATTCATAAACACAAGAACAATAAATGCCAGAGAATTGTAAATAACATAAAGTCTACCATTCAATCATTCATATAGACAGGACAACACCATGCATTTGGGACAATGCTCCTCTATTATATTCATTCAACTGGAACATACATGTGTTCATATACTACACCTCGGTAGCTTGCGAAACTCATCTATAATGGTAATAACTCTCAGTAATTAGAGTGCCAACAACAACTACAATAGATTCAAGAGTCCATCAACAACTTTTACTGGGCAAAAACACAAAGCTTTATACAAGAGGGCTCTTCGATCTCTTCCCTCAAACTACTCTAAAGCTATCCTATCAAATTAAAATCTATCAACTACGTGGAATTTATTACAATAAATATTTGTGACATACAGATCAGATCGAATACATCGAATCTGTACTGCACTCAGCTTCATTAAAATAAAATACATTCTCCGATGTCCTCATGAACCATCCATCTCGAAAACATTAAAGAGGTTCTTTAATTACAATTCTCCCCAAAATGTTTGCATGATACACTTTCTTCAAAATTCAAAGTTCTTCAAAATGTGCACTAGTGCACCTAGCTATCCTCTTCCATTACTTTGTTGGTGATGCTCCTGCATCACTTTTGAGGTTCCTTCCTTGGTGAGACTATTTATTCTTCCAATATTTCCTTCATTTTCTCCTTTTCTTCCAACTACTTCTATATAATTTCTTCAATCCTTCCAACCTCTTCTACTTGTACCTTTAGATTCATAATCATTTATTGTACTTCTTCAAAGTTGGACTTTTGAGAACCCTCCTTCATCTTGATCAATTCTTCCTTGAGTGAATTTTTTTTCTTACTTTCTCTTTTTAGCTCACTTAAGGTGTTGATTAGGTATTCTTCAAGATCTACTTCACCCTCTTCTTCAGAATCATGTGCATCATTTTCCAATGACATAAAGAGTACTATTTCTGAGTCACTATCACTATCATCATCCTCATCTAATGAGGAACTTTATTATTTTGAGTAGAGGATTTTCTTAAAGAATTTATTTTTGTTTCTTTTCTTGTCTCCTTTATGATATTTATTTTCTTTATTATGAGCTTTTTCTTCATCTCTATTTATTTTCTTAACATAAGGACATTTAACAAAAAAATGGCCAATTCTACCATAGTTAAAGCATATTAAATGAAGCTTACCTTTGTACTTGTTAGTTCTTCACTTCAAATTGCTTACAAAGTTGGGAATTTCTTCATCTTCATCTGAATCATCGTTGTAGTTTCAATATGACTTTGATTTTTTATTATTCTTTCTTGGCTTCTTGTATGATTTGAAAGGTGCTTCCTTCTTATATGGATTATGTTGCTTTGTCCTCATTTCATGGGTTGTAAGTATTCTATGTAGATCACCCATGCTTAACGTAGAAATATCTTCTCTTTCTTCTAGGGATTAAATATTAGGGTCAAATCTTATTGGAAGAGACCTTATTATCTTTTGAACAATTATTGGTTCTTTAATTTCTTCTCCCAAGCCTTTAACGAAATTCATTATTTCATCAACTAGTAGAAAATAAGCTATAATATCTACATCTTCCTTCATTTTGAGTTTTTCAAATTGACGTCTGTAAGTTTTAAGATTGGCCCCTTTGAATTTTGCATATCCTTCATAAACATTTTGAAGTTAGTCCCAAACATCATTTGCAGAATCATAATGCATAACCTTGACATATATTGAATCATCCAAGCCATTCATAATAGAATTTTAATCCTTCGAATTGTTTTAGTTAAGATTATTTCCATATTTATATGTTGGGGGAGTGGAAGGTTCCTTGTATCCATCTACTACTTCTTTTGAGACCTCAAATCGTTGTGCTTACAAAAACGTTTTCATCCTTCTTCTCCAGAATGCATAATTCTTACCATCAAATTGTGGCGTTCCATTCTTAGTGCACTCCATGATTTACCTTCTAGTGATTAGACTATTTATGAAGTACCTTCTCTGAAACCAATTGTTGGAATATTCACCAATACTGAGAGGAGGGGTGAATCAATGTTGAGAATTTTTTACAATTTTTAATCACAACATGTAAACATTAACTTATCAACAATTCCATTCACTTATTATTTCATTTAACATATCATGAAAATACTACAATGCAACAATGAATTATATCATACACAATGCACAATATATTTTTACGTGGAAACCCAAATGGGATAAAACCATGAAATGTTATCTTTTATATCAGAAGATTAAATTCAAAGGAAGCACCAAATTCCAAAATTCTCCATCACCAACTGGAAGGAGGCACCAACCCCCTTGTTTACGTGATACAACTTGAAGGAAGTTACAAATCCCTAAATTATCGATCTCCAAATGGAAGGTGGCTCCAATCCCATGATTTACAGGATCCAACATAAAGGAAGCTCCAAATCCCTGTATTCTCCGGCTCCAACTGGAAAGAGGATACAACCCCCTTTCCTTTCCCCTTTATTCCATTATGAAATATAAATGGTGACTCAATCTGTCACTGATAATCAACCTATTACTATAACTTTCATTGATGTCGATACATCATCGTAATCAAAACTAGATCCATTCACATAAACCATATTCCAATATCACCAAGAACATATTCCCAACATCACCAAGATATGCCTCAAATCATATACCAAGCACCTTCCAAAATATTCCTCAAGCATGCATTATAACATCCATGATAAATCCTAAACTGTGTACCAAATATATACCTCAAATCATATGCCCAAAATCACCAACTTATGTCTCTAGAATTGTGCCAAAGACTCTCCAAGATATGCCTCAAGCATATACCATAATCATCAAGATTTAACACTCAAAAAATACATAATGACATATCTTTAACCATGTAACAACCTGGTGCATATGATCACATACCAACATACCTTCATCAATCTTCAGCATTAAGATAATGGCACCTTCATCAAAACTTTTTCACATATCCATGATTCATACACTATCAACTTGCGGACATCTGTGTTTTTCTTCACAGTGACCCACATACATCCACTCTTTTCTCCACTGTGATCCATGTACATCCACTCTTTTTTTTATTGTGACCCAAGTACATCTATGTTTTTCTCCACTACAATTTGTAGATAACCTCAAAAATTGGGTACATTCACTTCTGTACTCCTTTCTCTCCTTGAACTCATTTATCCTAGGAGAGATTTGGTTTCCTGAGATCACCAATATTCCTAACACAAGTGTAGACATACTTATTCTATTTACATACCAAAAACACACACTTGCATGTATGAAAAAATGAGATGTTCTTGATTTGTATTTATACTTTTCCAAGTGCCTCCTTTATTTGAATTTAGGGTTGACCTGTAATTTTTTGTTGCAACAATGTTTTCTCCTTTAATTAATTTTGGGGATGACTTGTAACTTCTCATCTATACTTCAAGGATTAATATTTAAGAGGGAATAACTTCTTAACCATGAAGAACCACATGAAATACCACCTACCACTAGAAACAACATGACAAGGACTATCCATCTATGAGATTTTTGTATGTATTTGCTTCATGACACCTTTGGGATTCATGACCACACTTTTTGGGATTCTTGTAGACTTCTTCAAACTGTCTTACTATTATTTCCATGCTTAAATTTATGCCATAAGGGGACCACTTTGGATTCTTCTTCAAATAAACTCATCACTTCTATAGGCTTATAGACGTTTTCTAGGGTTGACATCAACGACAACCAATTTTTCCAATAGGTTAAATGTATACGATATGACCCCAAGGGGGGGAATATATGGAGATAAATGTACATGTAATTTGTAAATATATATATATGTATTAGGGTGGGAATAATAGTAAATGGGACTCATGTGTAAGTGTTAATAGATATATATAGAGATCATGTGTTCATTATCGGAGAGTTGAATTGTGATGTATGGATGTAATTGGCTATTTGGAGGACTTTCTCCTATTCTTTAAGGAGTTATTTTATAACTTATCTATATTGGAGTTGTGATCCATGTCAACATTATATACATGGTGTTTACTTCTATTTTGTTATGATATTTTAAGCATTTGTAACATAACAAATGTGGTCCACTATTTGTTAGGAGAAGTAGAAGATTTAATGTGAAATAGAATATTTGGAGAAGAGGTGAAACAACCCAAAGGTTTCATCCCTCTTCTTGAAGTATTTTTATTTATTAACTACATACTTTGGTTCAGTCTTTATTCCCATAGTAACCCTATATAATCCTTTACTCCATAGGAGTATGACCATCTATGACTTAGACTCAAAATAATTGAATGGAGTGAGGATAGTCTATGAGGGATAATCCATTATAGATTTTAGGATGATCTTGATTTGAATTTTTCCTATAGAAAAGTATGTTAAATACTAGATTCCAACATGCTCTGATATCATGTAATAATTCATGATCACATGCAAGGAGAACATGAAGATCTAGAAACCTAAAGGATAACATTGGTCATAGACATTTAAAAGAAAGAAATAATAAAAAGAGAAGATTAACTCTTAAATTTGATAAGATAACACTTAATTACTTCATTACATCAATATAATTGACCCACAATGTGAGTATATATAAGATATTAAAATCCTCAAAGAGGAAATTCGAATTGCAAAGTGTGTGAACCTAGTTAGACTTAATTTATATCTTAAATGCCCTAATTTAGCCATATAATCTCTAAATAGTTAGTTAACTAACCCAAGAATTAAAGTGATGAATTAGTTACCCTAAAATAGGGATCTAATCCAACAATAAGTGACATAAAATAGAAAATAGATAAAAATAGTGAAGGAGAGAAATTTCCTTCCTTGAATAAAGGGATCGGGTTCCTGAAATATATTTAGGAACTAAAACATATGAAATAGAGTCTAAAGTTAGGAAATAGGATGTGAAATTCAAGGAAGAGAGTGAGAAGTTCTCCATTACTAGGTGAATATAGCATTTTCTCCCTACAATATAGGGACAGAGTGTGTTCACGTATCACATGGTCAAAATTAGTGAAGTTTTGATGAATAGGATTGTGAGTCTAAGCTCTAGATGACCTAGGTTAGAGATTAAGGATAAATGATATGGGAATATGCTATAACATTTTATATCCTTCATACATTGTTTTTTCTCTGCTAGAATAGGCCATTTATTTTATATTGGAAAGTTGTTCAAGTAAGAGAAAACAATGTCCTTTTCTTCTTAATACTTAACTTGATTCTTTTGTCTTTTAGATTTGAAATTCAATGCTTGTTTAGCACTAGTTCATAGCTAGTTTGAAGTATGAGATTTTATTTGTAGACTTGAATTATGTCATTATTTTTAATCCTTTGTATGATTATTAAGATAAATAAAAATTTTCATTTACTTGAGGATTATATCATATTCTAGATTATGATCACCTACTAGTCTACATTTATTGACACGACCTTCTCTCGCAAAGGAAAATTTTCCATACCCAGTTTTCTGACCTACATTCATGTCCATATGATAAAACAACCTTGGGATGCATTATTTGTCCTACATGATACACAAAATTCCCAAAACATCAAGGAACAAATCATTTAGAAGTATTAAACAATGCATAATACTCATAGAATTCTTACTATCAAATTATAGCATGGTGTTATCGAAATGAGATTCCCATGGAGTCTCAATCTACAAATTAGTTCCAAATACCCATGTATACAATATCATCATAATCCCCAATATAATTATGCAAACTCAACTGCTAATTAATTTATAAAATCATCAAGAAAAAATCTCCCCTTACATAGAGTTTTACATGTCAAATAAGTCAACCAATAATGTATAACAACAATCACATGCCCATGGCTAATATATAAAAGCATCATGCATAATGAAATAACATATTTACATACATGTGACCTTATATTGCTTAGGGAATTTCCATAAAGATCACACTGTGGAAGAATTTCATATGTTTTATATCTTTATCTAATACAATCATCCCCTCGACACCAGTGGTTGAATAAAAATAAAATATACTATCATGTTTAAACTTTGTTTTAGTTGGTAAATAAAAGTGTGAACATTTCAAGGTCCTAATTAACTTAGTGGCATTCCCTTACATTTTCACCCTCTTTAGAGTTACCTTATGGTTTATATGTTTAACCATAAAATTGAGTGATGTTATGTGTCTTATATCTGAATATTAAAACAAATAAAATATATAAAAAACTATCAACACTTTATTAATGTCAAAACCTTTAAGGTAGGAAAACACCTTACAATTTGATTATTTTACAGAATAAATCCACTCCTATTCACTTGCCTCTTTGAGGGGATAATCGTATAATGAGCTAAGCTCCAAACAAAATAAATTCCACACATATCATAAGGAGGAATCCATCCTTATTTATAATTAATTAAGATAACCCTACCATAAAACCCTCATAACTATCTATTGGACCTTCTTTAATGAGGCTCCATTGCATTTAATCAATACTAACTACCAGAGTGGGCCTTGTTTAATAATATAGTGGACATAGTCCACCTTATAATGAATGAAATCAATTATTATTACGATATTATTTTCCCTTCATCCCCCCATTACATCCCTAGAGAGGATCCCAACATTTCATCGCACTTAGAAAATAATTTCCCTCAATGCTTGTTGTGAGGAGGTACAACCATAAACTAGGGTCCTGTGAATGAGTGTTGAGTGCAATGTTGAAGTACGCCAGAGAACAAATATCTCATGTATGATTCCTAGCCACCTATTGAGGAGTCTAAATGATATTTCAAAAAGATGAGGGAGAATGCTCGATGACAGGCCCCAATTAGACCTACTCTCAATTGGTGTAGCATTTCCCGCAAGTATATGGTCATCATTGTCGCTCAAAATTAAAGAATAATAGGGGAAATACAATAGACGTCTTTCTAAAGAGTCCTAATTAATTCTAAATATAATCTAATTGAAATAAAACTAATCTAATCCTAACTACTTCTAACCTATCTCGGGAGAAAAACTAATAGAATGAGTACAATAAAAGATAGCACCATTGGAAGTAGAAATAATTCATGTGTTAAAGTGGTAAATGAAAACAAAAATGTTATATTTATACAAGAAAATAGTTTCAAAATACATATTTAGCATCACTTCTAAACCCACAAGGAAACATGTGACAACATAAGAAAATAGAACAAAGTGCATAAATACTTCACACTACTAAATCCTATCTACTTAGTTAGAAGACAAATGCATGAATAATAGTCTCTACTACATCCCTCAAAGCCACAAATTTATGAAATTCCTCCCGCTCTTTATTACTCAAAATTAGTAGTAACACATTTTGTTACAAAGAGAAAAAGTCATCTCTTATATCTTACAAGTTCTCTTTTATAAGAAACGCGAGAGACCCTTCGGTTCTCAAGGCTCTTTGTTTCCCTTTTCCTTCCATTTCTTATCTTAGATTTCAAATTTCTCTTGTATTTTTGGAAATGAACCCATGAGAGTTACAAAATAAGAAGAGAAGAACGAAAATATTTTTATTTTGTCCTTATACATTTCATAAATGGTATTTCTTTAAAAATATTATCCACTTGTTCTTGAATTTTTTTTCTCCTTAGAATATTTGTGGGAATTCCTGGTGTTTTTCTATTAATTAATATTATCATGTATTTTTATCCTCTATCTCAATCATCCACAGTTCTCTTTAATTTCTAGTGCAATTCAAGATCCTGTGACTTTAAATATGACTTCTTGAGCATTTGTAACATGCTTTCTAATTAAATTCAGGTTGTCTCTGTGTTTTGTACTTTTGGAGGGTTTCCCCTCTCATAATGATCAAATTTACCTTTCCATATTTTTATTCACTATTATATCTTTCCATTGATATATCTCAAGCCTAATTTCATTATATTTAGCTCAGTATATGGTTGTTTGAAGTCTACATAGTCATTTTCCCCCAAAATCCATGGATGTATTTTCTCTGTGATTTCTAAGTTTTCGGTTACTTTTCAGTATTGAAAACCTCTGCCAATATATTCCTCTACTCGATATTATTCCAAAACGGTATCAATGGATCAATTATGACACTTGTATAACATGTTATTCCATTTTGAAAAATGACACTCAACATCCTTTGATCTGCCTACGGGTGAATTTGGGTTATTGATCTTTTACCTGGGAGTCACAGAAGGTTGGATTAGTTCACAACCATTGGTTTTCTCAAGCGTAATATCATGATCGTTGGTCAAGGGGGAAGGCTATAAAAGAATCTAAGTGATGGGGTTCTAACGATAAGTAGGCATGAGGCCCATCGATTCCTTAGAGGTGATGACAATGATATATGAATCGTTGGATCCAGAAGCATCATCGTCGGGGAAAGGAAGGTTGTAAGGAGTGTCGATGATGAGGGATCGTCGAGTTAAAGGATCATCGACGATGAGGGATCATCGATGCTTTAGGAGAGTAAAAGCCATTGAGAACCATTGATTTAGAAAGTGAACATATCTGGACCATTCATTGGCATTCTTGAGGGTAAGGTTAGAAGAGATACAGATGACGAAGAGGAAAGGATTCAACACCTAGATGAATAAACTTTGGTATTTTTTGATGACACGTATATCCATGTCAATACACTTGTCAAGATGAATATGGGTCCACATGTCATGTGGGTGATGTGCCACGTTTTAGTGTGGTCTAGATTTTTGGTTTAGTTTCGAGTTTCGGTGACAAATGTTATGCCAGATGACACGCGGTGGAAATTCCACATGTCAAAGGTGCTAGATGGGGAAGAGATAGGTTGTTAAATGCCATCCAAATTTGCACCACCGATATGATCAAGGTCGTTATCATTGAATCCCAAGGGTCATTGGATTTGTTAGAGGATAGCGTCATCATTGGTGAATAGAGTATAGTTCATAGGATAGGAGTGATGGATCCCCGATGATCAAAAGGTCATGAGGGATTCGTTAGTGACCAAGTGATAAAGACGAGGGACTCTGAGGAAAAAAAGGTTTTAATCGACGAATGGGTCGAAGGACTAAAGAACCTAAATGGAGAACTCTTGATGATGAAGAGGACATGTGGTGGGTTCAACATCGACGCCACATGGGCATCACATCGGATGGTACAAATGAGAGGGAGCCACATGGCCATGAAGTGGAAGAGGTGAGTGAAGGATTATGAAACTTCGTGGGGAATAAATTATAATCCGTAACTCATATTTAAGTATGGTTACAGTTGTTGGAAATATCCAATCGAGAAAAATCCATCTATGAGGGTATTTTAGGGAAAATAATAAAAGAAAATAAGTAAAATACTTAATAGGCATTGGGATTGGTTTTTCAAAGAAAGGGAAGGTGAAAAGGGAAGGATATCAAGGGATTCCCTCATTTTCATTTCAATGTTGGATAAATCATGACGATAATAGATCATGCTAATATGTTCCTGCAACCATAAAAAGATACAATATCAAGTATGTGATTAAAGGGACATTCACAAATACATGAGAAATGTTACATTTCCTACCTTTAAGTAAACTTATGAATAACTAATAAAAATAAAGAAAACAGAGAGGGGAGGTTTCTCTAAGGAAATCATCTATGATCTAGGTTAAATAACTATCATGATAGCTACATGCACCTATTCTCCATGACATAGAAAAGATTAGTGACCTTATGATTCAAGTTAAGATTTGTCCAATATTATGAGAGTAGAATGATGAAGATGTTAGGAACCACATGCTAGCAAGAGTATGCAGAGATTGAATAAGTAATTCATAAAAATGATTAATAAACAACTTCAAACTTATTCAAGACATGCACTATAATTAAAACCCTACATATAGATTATATCATTAAGAACTTTGGAATCTATAAAAGGTATGAATATAATGTGTTAGTTCCATCACACAAATATCGATGAAACTTCAAATGTAAAATAATCCTCATGAAGACGTTTGAAATCATAAGATCAAAAGAGATAATAAAACTTCATCAAAACAGTCATCAATCAAGACCAAATATCAACTCCCTCATGGTAGACAAGCAACTAACATTAGGGTCAAGCAATAGAGGACTAGGAATTAGGTTCAAAGTTTTAGTAGGGGACCTCTTTCCTTTTTATTCTAAAATAAAAATTAAAGGTTCTGTTGCTATCAAAACAAATGGTGACACATGGGAAGAACCATTTATCTCTATTAATAGAATTCTAGGGCCCATACATCAGATATGAGTTTTAAAGATAAGTTCAACAAACTACAGACAATTTTCCAATAATCATGGGTACCATAATGATGCAAAAATTGTGAAATATATAACCCAACATTTTCAGTACTTGTAATCTAACACACCCTTTTCAAAGAGACAAATAATGGGAAAAGTTCTTTTACTAGTTGTACACTTCAAATGATCTTTGGTTGAACCATGGGTTTTCACTTTTAAAACAAACAAACGTCTACCTACGGGTTTTCATCATCTCCCTTTTCATGACATTTCTTCACTTCCATCAAGAATCCATAGCCTTGAAAAAGTTTCCTCGGTACCATACAAACATAGCTTGCTTCTAGTAGGAATTATAATGTACCCAACCACCCATAGGCTAGGAATGCTACCTCAAAACTCACTTCAAAAATGATTTCGAATTTATTATAACATTTAATTAATAAATAAACATGAAAGAAACTTAATAACAATTCATGCAATAACCAAGATTCATTATACAACATAACAAAGTGTCTAAACATGTCATGCACAACAATAACTAGCATGCATGCATATTACAAATACGAATCTCAGAGATAATAATTAATACCTAGCAGGAATAAATATACAAGTAAAGGAAACCATGTTAGAGAGAACTTATCTTTAATGAAACGAATTCACCAACTGGATACAGACCAAGGAAGTTCCTCCCAACCATATACACTATTGTTCCAAGTCTCAACAACAGGTCACCTCCAAGCCAAGACTATGAATCCACAAGGACAGTTCCAGGGTGTCACTCAACTTCTGAAACCAGTCAACACTCAAGCTCTCACATGTTTTTCAACACACAACAATCCAAAGTACACCATCTCTATGCTCTTCCATCCTATACAACCCAAGAGAATGGATCCCCTTCTCGCCACAAAGTCCCTCAATCTTTCCACCTCCTTCTAGGGCTCCGGTGCATCTGGTCAAGGATCTCCATGCTGGGAATCTCAGGACTTGCAATTGTACATGCCAATGCATCTTAGGTATGAAAGCACAAATTCATGGCCAAAATACACTAGTGATTACTAAAACCATCAAAAGAATGGCTCTTCCTCAACAATTCTCCCCCATTTCCCAATCTAAGAACAAGAATAAATGAGGAATGATAATTGAGAAAGAATGAATGAAAGAGTGAAAGTGTGAATGGATAAGAACATAATGAAGAGTGTGAACAATGAAAAATAAGTGAACCCACAAGCAACCCAAAGATGGGTTTATATATGTTCTGGGAAATCAAGAACGACACAGACTTCCCCAAGAATCTCAACTAACCACTTCTCTCAATTAAAACAATCATGGGTGAATAAAATATAATAAAAAGACTTATCCCCTTAATCCCCCTCTCTTGTGGAATCATATCCCCCTATAACTATTGCCCTTGTCTATTTTTCATCCAAGGATGTATTTTATTATTAACAATGATCATGAAATTACATTTTCCATGAACTCTTCCCTCTTATAATTGTTTTGTCACACTGACCTTTCATAAAACAAAAAAATGTATTATTTAATATGGGGAATCAAAACCGAGGTATTACATTCTTCTCCCCCTTCTTTTAGCACTGTCCTCGGTTCATATACAAAACAAAAATAAAACTGTATTCAAAAACTCTTGGGTAATATGCCTACATGGAATATTCATGCTCCCAAGTAGTATCTTGAGGATCATAGCAGGTCCATTGAACTTTTATTAGTTCTATGACTCGATTCTAGAGCATTTTGAATTTTTTGTCCAATATGCGCACTAGCTAGACCAGGAAGTCTCGCTATGGATCTATCTGAATCAAACTCCAATCAATAACATGGTTAGGATAATGTATATAGTTTTTACAAAAATATACATGAAATACATTATGTACATTCATGGAAGAAGGAAATGAAAGCATTTGTGCAACTGGCCCTATTCTGTCCAATATATCAAATGGACCACAGAATCTGGTTGCTAGATTTGTACAACTACCCAACTTTAATGATCTTTTCTCGGTATTCAGTTTTAAAATAGCATGCTCTCCCACTTTAAATTATTTAGTTTTCATGTTCTTCTCTGCATAAATTTTTGTCTTCCTTGATCTTCCACTAAATTATTCTTAATTCTAACCATCTAGTCTTCCATAGCCTTGATCAATTCTAGCCCAAGTACCACTCTATATTTTGGGTTGTCCCAACTCACTGGAGTTTTGCATTTCCTTCCATATAATGCTTCAAATGGGCTTATATTTAATGAAGCTTGATACCCATTATTATAGGAAAATTCAACCAAATGAAAATAATCTTCCCACTTAGATGATTTATCCATCACATACATTCTTAGAATGTCTTAAATAACTTGATTGAATCTCTTTGTCTTCCCATCTGACTGTAGATGGTAAGCTATGATAAAATTCAGATTTGTACCAAATCCTTTAAATAAACCCCTCCATAAATTTGAAGTAAACTTTTTGTCTATGTATGAAACAATTTCCTTAGGTATCCCATGCAACCTAGCAATTTCCCTCATGTAAATTTATGCAATATTAATTGTTGTATGAGTCATATTTACAGGAAAAAAAGGAGCAACCTTTATCAATTTATCAACCACTACCATTATTGAATCATGTTTCTTTGTTGTCCTAGGAAAATTAGTTATAAAATCAATGGTTACCACTTCTCGTTTCTTCTCTGGAATTGGAAATGGATGTAGCAACCTCGTTGGGTGTCTATGCTCATCCTTCACTCTCTGAAATTCCATACATCTAGCAATGTAATCAACAACATCCTTCTTCATTCTAGGCCAAAATAATTTCTTACTGATGCAATTGTTTTCTGATAACCGGGATCTTCGGCATACTGAACATTACATTATGCATTTCTTTTAATACCAAATTTCTAATTTCTCCATAACTAGGAACATAAATTACATTTTTATGAATAAGTAATACATCTTGCTTCATCTCATATTCTTATTTTTCTCTTGTACATTTTTTTGTTGTGATCTTTATTTTATCTGTAGGTAATGTTGATCTATAACATCATATAAAACTCTACTCTTAAAATATGATTGATGCATACTAACAGTTGTAGCATGCATGGGATGTACTCTTCTGCTAACTGCATCAAAAAATTTATATTATTTCCCCTTGATATGCTTGATTTCAGAGTCATACTCACTTACAAATTCCAACCATATTGTTTTCCTAGCATTCAAAGTTGGTTGTTCAAAACGATGTTTTAGACCACTATGGTCTGTCCTTAATTCAAATCTCTTTCCCATGAGATAATTCCTCCACATATGCAATGCATGAACTATGGAATCAAGGTCCAAATTACGTGTCACCTAATTCCTCTCATGTTCTTTAATATTTATGGACTCATAACCAATTACATATCCATTTTGAGTCAGGACTCCACCAATTCCTTCCTTGCATGCATCTATACATACCACAAAATTCTCATTTGGACCAACAATGTTTAAAATAGGTGCACTAGTAAGTAATTCTTTTAACAATTAAATTTCTCTTCACACTTTGTTTTCCATTCAAACTTAATTCCCTTCTTTCTCAAAGAAGTGATGAGATAGGAAATCTTAGAGAACCCTTCTATAAACCTCATTTAGTATCCGACTAATCCCATAAAAGATCTAATTTTTGAAACACTCCTAGGTGTTATCCATTCTCTAATGGCTTCAATCTTCTCTCGATCTACAGATATACCTTCCTCTTAAATGATGTCCCCCAAATAATGGATTTGTTCTTAAAAATAATACTTACTAATATTGGAATAAAGATAATGTTCCCTCATCACTTACAACACTAACCTCAAGTGATGTTCACACTCTTCCTCGGAGTTAGATCAAATAATTATGTCATCAAATAAAAAAATGACAAATTTATCCATACAATTTATTAATATTCCATTCATTAAGAACATAAAGAAAGTGGGTGCATTGGTCAGTCCAAATGGCACCACTACAAATTCATAATATCCATATATGGTTCTGAAGGTTGTCTTATTGATGTCTTCTTCCATGATTCTTACCTGTTGGTATCTGTATCTTAAGTCTATCTTTGACAATATATTTTCCCCTCTTATCTGATCAAAGAGATCATCAATTCTGGGTAGAGGATATTTTTTCTTTACCATGGCTTTAGTCATTTGTTAAAATTCAATACACAACCTCAATATTAAATCCTCCTTTTTGACAAATATTATTGGTTCTCGCCAAGGTGAAACACTTAGACGTATGTACCCTTTATTCAACAAATATTCCATTTATATTTGTGATTCTTTTAACTCTGGTGTACTCATTTTGTCAAGAGTTTTTGATATTGGGGAATCTCTTGGTACTAAATCAATAGATAAATCTATCTTCCTCTTTGGTTAAAATCCTGGTATTTTTTGGAATACATCTTCAAACTCTTGAAATACTAAAAAATATTCAAGTCTTGGCCCTTTTGTCTTTTCTAGATCTTCCACATGAGTTGCATACAATTGACATCCTTTCCTGAAACATCTCTTCAACTTTAAGGTTGAAATATCCCTTATAGAAATGGGTCTTGGAATTCCTTTCACAATGATTTTTTTTCCTTATTCATCAAGACATGTACATGTCTTGTTATGATAATTGAGGACAACATGGTGTTGGTCATACAATTCCATTCCAATTAGGATATCATAAGATCCTAATGGGATGATATTCATATCAACAACTCTATTTACTCCATTAAGAATTAGTGGACAACCTTTGACCATCTCATTGATCCTTCTTTTGGTTTCGGTGGCTAGCTAAACCAAACTGGATTTTCGAAGCTTACTTTTCCCCAAATGTAATTTGTCCACTATTTTAGGATCAATGTAACAACAAATTTCTTCTGAATCAATTAAAATAGAAATTGGTTGATTAATGATATTACCTTCCACTTCAATCATATTGGATTTGTACTCTTCTTGTCGATCTTCTAAGGATGGATATATTCTTCCCATGCCCTCTACTATTGTATCCTCTTGGATGATGTGCATGGTATTCACTTTATCTCCTCTGTGAGGGAAATCCTTGTATAGGTGATTTTATTTGCACCCCCAACATTGGATTGGTTATTGTTTTATTTTCCCCAAGGAATAATATTTCTTGGATTCATCTTTAGCAGACTCATATTGATGATTTTTATTAGGGTTGTTTCTATTGAAAGGAGGTTTGAATCCCTTTATCCTCTGATCAGATTTCTCCTTCTTCTCATCCTTCCAATATTTATGCATGGATTCTCTACCCTTTCCTTGATCACATAAGTACTTGGCCTTCTTGATGGTATCGTTCAAAGTCCTAGGCTCATCATACTAAATATTTTCCTTATAAAAGGATGTAGGTCCACTCAAAAACCTATGTATCTTCATTTTTTCATCCTTGATGAATCCTACATACTTCAACAATCCCAAGAACTTATTCTCATATTATGTCATGGTCATTCTTCCCAACCTTATTTCAAATAAATTTTACATCTTCTTGTCATATAAGTGTTATGAAATGTACTCCTTCTAAAAATATCGCTTGATATGCTTCCAAGTGATCATGCTCTCATTAATATGCTCAACTTGCTTCAGCTAATCCCACCACATAACAACTTTTCCATGCAAATGGTATGTGACAATTTTGGCTTCTAGGTTGGATGAGTAGTTTTTCAATTGAAAATACATCCTTATTCCAAGTATACATGCTTCGGCATCATTTTCCCTTTCTATTTCACTATCAAATGATGGTGTCTTAAGCTTCCTTAGCTCTCCTTGCAAATTGTCTAATTTTTTTCTTCTACTTTGGTGTCTAACATGAGACACTTATGGACCGTTTATGGAGTCTTTAGATTCATAAAATTTCCTTGATGAGTAAGGAGGTGAGTGATTTCTATGATTTCTTCTAGCACTTCTTGAATGCCAATATCTTCTTTCATGATATCTACCTACTTCCTCTTGCTTTGAGTATGATCCATTCCTTTCTTGCCTATGCAAATGATTTAGGCTTTCCATATTGGGAATTCATTTGATTTTTTCTCTTATCAACATCTCATTTTATTCTTTCTAACTTTTAACTTCTATTTTCAGGCTTCTCACAGTCTCTATTATTTTTTCTTGATCCCCTCTTCTCCTGTGCCCATTTGATTATGTCTCTGCATTACCAACACCGATATTTTGACCTTTGGCTTATTTATCATGAATTAAGGTTCCCTCTCATTCCTCCATTTCTTGAATACGAATTATTATCTTGAAATGATATGTTTATACTCCCTAATTCTGCAAAATCTTCAAGCCACCATTTTTCTATAATTATGCATATTAGATCAACTTTTTCAAACAATACTACACGTCCCTTTTCTGCTCATTTCATGAGCAAATATGTCATCACTCTCCAAATTATAATAATTAAAGATTATTCCCCTCTGAATAATATTTCCAACAAATATCCTCATGCCTCATTATGATATTTGAGATGAAATTTATGGCTTCCTGAAAAAAGCACTTTCACCCTTTTTATGCATTTTCTCCACTGGTGCAATTCTATTGAAGTGCCATCTTCTGTCAACTGCAGATGAAAATATGTCAGGAACGGAAGAAAATTTTGCAATAGACATAGATATTAATAATGAAAATGAATTTATATTAGTTCTCATATTTTGAATCTGTTGAAACAGTTAAAAAATACATCAATCTGGAATCTACAACTTTGTCCTTTTTCACCCATTTTTCCAAACAATTTTTAGCAAAATTGGCTATCTCACAATATGTGCACTTCTGGAAAAATTTCAATACACCAAAGCTGTTTGTATTGATGAGTATATAAAATTTTGAATAAATAAAGTTTTCCATTTTTGTGATCTAGGGTCACTTTTCCTTTGAAAATCTCAAAAATCCCTAAAAAGTGGCCCAAAATAGTGGATTTGGGCCTATTTCAATATCCCCATCCCAATCCCTTTGGGATTTATTTAGTACCTTCATGGGTTATTTGTGTATCTATTGTTTGGACTCTATCCAATAGTTTCATCTTAATTTGTATCTCTGCCAATGATTTGGTCCCAAGTCTTTAAAAACCATTATTTTGCAATTTCTGACAAATCTAAATATAATTTGACAATGTCCCTCTCAGACACTTTTCTAGATATCCTCTCTACGAAAAAAAACCATAATTTTGATCTCAATCTGAATTAACATGCTCCTATTTGTGATTTTCATCTTCGATCTCACGTCAGAAGCATTCTATACCATTGATTGACTCTCTATCGACGATCGATGATCAAGGATCGATAATTTCCTTTGTGAAACAAACCTTCTCACCAATCTCCTTGACGCCCGATCACCGACCATCATCCATTGATCATTTTTATCTGTAAACCAAAATTCACCCACGAATATCGTCGATTCTTAATCACCAGACATCGACCATATGTCATTTCCCTCGATAAATCAAGATTGCTCACAAATCTTGTTGAACACCAACCATCGACGGTCGACCATCCTTGTTGACGTGGAAAATATGATGACGTGGTATGACACATGGATGGTGATGTGGCATGACACATCATATTAAGGCATCAACCATACTAATGTGGCATGACATGTGGATGTTTATGTGGCATGAAACATCATCGTCTTCCTTTCCCTCATCAATCATTGACAATTTCTCTTGGAATAATATAAACTTCACTATAAATATGTTGATCCCCGATCCATCAACCATTGACAATCTTAGATGTTTGTTGGTCAAACTTCAACACTTCTCCAAACTCATTGATCCCCAATTCTTGGCTATTAGTGATCTCAAATTTCAATTGAATGAAATTTAACACTTCGCCAAACTTATCGATCCCTGACCATCGGTTGTCGGTGATCAGATATTTCTATTGACGAACTGAAATATTCACCAAATTTTGTTGACCCCTGACCATCGGTCGTCGATGATCGGAGGTTTATGTTGGTGAATTTCAACACTTAGAAATTTCATAAAAAATCCTTTCAACAAATATGGACCATCGATCTACCTCATTTTCAAACCACTGAAATGAATCTCAATTGTTTATCTAGTAACTTTGTCAAACTTTGAAAACAATAGGATTTTAAAAAATTTCAAGAATGAATCTGGCTCATTGATCCTCAATATCAATCACGATCTCAGGCGTCAATTCTATGAGATATTACCTGTGCTACTGCATCCATTAAAATATGAATTTTTTGATATTCTAGATCAAATTTGGCTCTGCAACTCTACAGACCAAATCCATTAGCTTCTCAAATAATTATGAATTATTTCAAACTCAATTTTTCTCATGAATTTGAGGATTTTCTTTCAATTTTTTATATTTTCCCCCCAAACTCGCACATATCGAAATCACTTGATTCACACTTGTTTTGTCACATATCATTTGGGTGTTTCAACCATATGCTCTGATACCAGTTTTAACGTACCCATCCACCCATAGGCTAGGCACGCTACCTCAAAAATCACTTCAAAATTGATTTCAAAATTCTGATAACATTTAATTAATAAAAGAAACATGAAAAAAACATAATAACAACTCATGCAATAACCAAGAATCATGCTACAACATAACATAATGTATAAACATGCCATGCACAACAATAACTAGAAAGCCTGCATATTGCAAATACAAATCTCATAGATAATAATTAATACACAATGGAAATAAATATACAAGTAAAGGAAACCATGATAGAGAGAACTTATCTTTAATAAAATAAATTCACCAACTGGCTAAAGACCAAGCATGTTCCACCCAACCATAGACACTATTATCCCAAGTATCAACAATAGGTCACCCCTAAGCCAAGCTAATGAATCCAAAAGAGTAGTTCCATGGTGTCACAATCCAAAGTACACCAACTGTTTTCTCTGTCAACCTATACAAACCAAGAGAATGGAGCCCCTGTTATGCCACACAGTCCCTCAGGATGTCCACCTCCTCCCAGGGCTCTAGTGAATCTAGTCAAGAATGCTTACGATGGGACTCTCAGGACTCACATCTGTGAATAAAATTTAGTACATGCCAATGTAGCTAAGGCATGCAAGCACAAATTCATGGTTGGAATACACCATTCATTACTACAACCGTTAAACAAATGATTCATCATAAACAACTTTCTCCCATGTCTCAATCCAAGAAAAATAATGAATGAGCAACGATAATTGAGAAACAATGAATGAAAGAGTGAAAGTGTGAATGGAGAAGAAAAAAATGAAGAGTGTGAACAATGGACAATGAGTGAACCCCAAAAGATCCCAAAGAGGGTTCTATATATTTTCTGGGAAATCAAGAACCACATGGCCTTCCCCAAGTGATGCAGGAGAATCTCTCCATGTCAGCCAGCTAGCCACGTTAGTGCGTGCATTCAAGGCTGAAGAGAGGCGCAACCCTCGTTTTCAATTTTGAAATTGAATGTAATTAAAAAAAAATAGGCTGTTGAGCCGTGGAGCCCTGCCTTTGTGCAGGTATTAGAGTAGTTAGGCCTTTAATGTTTGAAGGCTGATATCTAGATCCAGATTCTAGACTAGACAACCCATTCAATGTAATTGAATAGGGTAGGTAGATTGGAGGGAAGAGCTCGAAGAACCCCTCTTGTAAAAGATCAATTTCGATCTCATTTGGAAAGAGTTTTAAGAAAGAGAGCAAGAGAAGAGCTGAGACCTTGTTACAGTCAGTGCTCAGAACACCTTGTAAAAACAAGCATTTTCCATTTAATACAAAGAAGCAATTTTTCCTGCATAATTCTTGTGTTGAATGAATGTCTTTGAGTGTTCTTTATATGTTGTAGATGTATGTTGTAGGTTTGAATTTGCAGGGAGTTGTTTGATTTTCCAACTTGAGAGGTTATTTTTGGTTTCATGCTAGGAGGGCATGACAAAGTACTATGGTCTCTAAATACTAGTGCATAGATGCACTTCTGAACTCTGCGGATTCAGACAAAGATGTGCCAGGTGGGCACAGAAGATGAGATCAACAATTCAGGGAAGACCTGTGAGGTTGTTGAATACCTCAGGAGGCAAGGCTATGGAGAAGAACACAGTTGTAGACAAAATCTCTGTGATTTTTGTAGAAGCTCTGCCAGGTGGGCATTGAGCGAGTGCAAAGAGTGCACAGAAGAAGAACTTTGTTGTGAGTTCAACTGAAGTCAAAATCACTAAGGATTTTGAGAGCTATTCCAGGAGGTCATTGAGCAGGTGCATAGGGTGCACAGGAGAGAACAAAACTGCTGGATGTTTTTTCAGAAGATACTCTGCCAGGTGGGCATTCAGTAGATGTGGAGATAGGCACATGAAGAGAACTCCTTGAGTCATGTAGTTGAAGGAAGAATCCACTGAGGGATCTTCATAGGGTTGTTGAACACCTTGAAAAAATCATAAAGAGGTTGCTTGAGCAAGGGATAGCCAGGAGGGAATCCAAATTCTCCATCTGCAGGAGAAGGAAAAAGGATAAAATCCCTTAGGGGTCTAAGTATTTGAAAAGCTCAGAAGAGATAGCACTTTGTGTGCAAAGACTTTGCAAGGAGCGTAGAAGTCCAAAGAATCCTTTGAGGATTCAGAACCAAAGCTCAGGAGGAGTAGCATTTCATACACGCAGGCGAGGATTCAAAATTGTGAAGCTCGCAGAGAAAAGAAACAAAGGTCGAGGCCTTTGAGAATTTGAAATTATTCCAAGTCTAGGAAGAAAAGAACCAAGGCTCAACAGGAGTAATAGATGCCATCGGATCAGCCGAGGAGATCTGGACTATTGAAGGATTTTACGTCTAGGGAGCAGCAGGAGGAGCACAAGAGCTGAGAATATCTGGAGCCATCAGATCTTAATCTAAAACCCGACATCCGTTGGATCTGTCGAGAGTTGCATGAGGTTTAATCCCTCACAAGCAGAGGTGAAAGTCCCGAAAAGGTTGGATATCGGGATATCGACGTTCAGGAGTTTGGAAGTATGGAGGACGAGAGTCTGGGCACTCGGCCTTAGAAATCATGAAAAGGCGAGATTAGATCTGAGTCATCCATCTGCAGGAGGACGCATGTCGCAGAATCATCCATTTCAAAGATTCAGGCACTGGGACTCACAGAGGTGAGCATCTTGACTTCGCGAGTAGTGAAGTACCAAGGAAATATGAGTCGTTCCTTGGAAGGAGGACATGTGTCACAAGATCCTCTCTATCGAGGATTCAGACATCGGGGTTTAGAGAAGGAAGTCCTTCGACTTCACAAGTGGCGAAGTCGCGAGAGGATTAGGACCATCCCTCTGAGGAGGACAAGTGGCAGAGATCAAGGGATCTCATGAACTCGGAGATTCGGAAGGTGAAGACCTAAGAGTTGGGATATCCAAGTCGCAAAGTTGCGAAATAGCGAGGAGTGGAGATATCTGTTTGATCCAGAGAACAGGAGGACCATTGGATCAGGAACCCCATTGCATATCGCGCATTCGGGGGTTCAGAGGTTGAGAGGGGTCACTCTCGACATCAAAAGTCATGAAGTGCCGAGATTCGAGGCACGATTGTGGACACGTGGAAAAACCACAAGGTGGGGTTCCCGTGATTGGCAGGTGAACACACATCGCCTAGAGGAAGGAATCAATACTCCATTGACTTCTCGCATCTCGAGGATTTGCGAGATAAGAGCACGAGAGTTCGACATTGAAACTTGCGAAGTCGCAAATAGCAAGAACGCGAGGAGAAAATTCAACATCGCCTCTCAGGGGTTCGTGAAGGGAAGGTGCCAAGGTTAGACATTAAAACTCGTGAAGCGGAGAGAGGCGAGAGGTGCTAGCGCTTAGCCTAGCCATCGGTCGCATAAGGAAGGAGCTGGAAGAGGAAGAGCCATACTCGTATTGGCATTTCGGGTATCGCAGGATTGGAGAAAGAAGAGTCGGAGTTTCGACTTGTGAACTCGTGAGATCACAATCTTTTCAACAAGAGACTTTGGGTTAGGCCCTTGTTCATAGCACTGTGGTCGGTTGGAAAAGGTGTAGCTCGCACCTAGTGCTGTTCGCACAGGGGAGCTTCCCGAAGAACCTGTGGATCGATTTGAAGGAGATTCCAACAGGGAATCGAAAGAGCCGATTCGGCTCGAGGGAGACAAAGAATGATCCTAAGAGTGGAATTCGGCCCGAGGGCCGATAGGTCAGCGTCATTTTGGTATCAAAGCTTGGATTTTGTTTGTATATTTCAGACAGGGGGAGCAGAAAGAAGACAGAGTGCTGGAGACTCTGTGAATGATTTCTTTCAAGCGAGCAATAGGTTTTCCAGGAGAGCAGACAGGGACAGCGAGATGGCTATTGAAGGCTGTAGATATGCTGGAAGAAAAAACCTAGAGCTGATGAGAAGATATGAGATAGATGAATAGATCGTTGATATAAGGGCGAAGATAGAAAAGCTTGCATTGCGGATGCAACAGAACGCCAGGTTGAGATGGGTATACGAATGGACCATGAAGAAGCTGAAGGTAAAATGGCCAGTCAAGGAGTTGATGGCTAGAAGATAGCATAGGCTGTTAAGAAGGTGGTTGAGGCATGCTGAAACCCTCAACAAACCAGAAGAAGAAAATGTTGATATATGTGAACCAAAGACTGGGAGAAATCTCAGTGGTGCTGAGGAGGAAATGGGATCGGATGAAGATCTCAAGCACTGCCAGGAGGGAAGAGAAGAAATTCCTAATTTCCAAGTGGGAAAAGGATTGAGATCACTAAGGGATCTCACAGACTGTCATGAGGACAGCCAGGGAATTTCACATTTCCAGGTGGGCAATGGATCGAGATTGTTGCGGGATCTCATAGACTACCAAGAGGGAAGCCGAGAGTTTCCAATTTTCTAGGTGGGAAAGGGAACATAGATGGGATTAGTTGATTCCATAGACTGCTAGGATGGCAGTAGAAAGATCCCAATTTTCCAGGTGGGCAGGGATAAGGAGATGAGACTTTCTGAGGGTCTCATAAACTCAGAGGTGAGTTTGAATCAACAGACGAAGCTGACAAAAGTGGAGAATCTAAGGGATCTTCAAATGATTGGGGGAATTCAGGTATTCCTACCACATAGCCTAGGGGAGGCAGATATCTGTGTTGCAGATGCAGCAACAGAAGCAAGACAGGCATCTGGGACTATTAAAGAAGCATTGGAGCAGACTTGGGAAGCTACCCAAGAAGAAAATGAGAATGGGCATTCTGAGGAGTGCCTCAATTCTTTTAGCCAGGAAGTTGAGGAAGTTGCAGCACTGAAGCTGACAGCAGAAGAAGCCGGAGAGAAGGCAGATAAATTGTTCACTCCATGTGATATGGAGCTGGAGATACTGGAGGATTGGTAAAACAATCCAGAGCCAGTAGGTGACTGCCATGAGCAGATATTGGCAGAGGAGTATTCTGAGGAATCACTCACAATTTTCAGCCAGGGAGCTAAAAAGGTAATGAAGACTACAAAGATGCAATCTATAGCAGGGTGGAAAGTTAAGGCCACAGAAGAAGATGATGAAGATGAAGAAAGCATGGGAGATCGCAGTGATCTACCAAATTGCATAAAATTTTTGTAGTTAGGGAGACTGTGTGAATAGGGCCAACCACTGGAGCAGTTGGAAGAAGTGATCGAGAAGATCAGGGAGCTGATGATCAAGTTAGCAAAGACTGCCAACAAGGAGAAGCTGAGCAGAGGAAAGGAAGCAGCAACAACAGTGTAGAAGCAGTAGCAGCAACAAAGAAGTGGAGCAAGAAGACTCCAGACAGTTGTTTGGGAACCAGGGCGAGTTCCACAACTGAGGGTGGAAGCTCATGAGTAGGAGCTCATGAATTTTTCAACTGAGGAGTATGATGCAGGAGCATCTCTCCACGTTAGCCAACCAGCCAACCAACCACGTCAGCGCGTGCATTCAAGGATGAAGAGAGGTGCAACCCTCGTTTTCAATTTTGAAATTGAATGCAATTAAATGTTTTTAGGCTGTTGAGTCATGGATCCGTACCTTTGTGCAGGTATTAGAGTAGGTAGGCCTTTAATGTTTGAAGGACGAGATCTAGATCCAGATTCTGGACTAGACAACCCATTCAATGTAATTGAATAGGGTAGGTATATTGGAGGGAAGAGCTCAAAGAACCCCTCTTGTAAAAGATCAATTTCGATCTCATTTGGAAAGAGTTTTAGGAAGGAGAGTAAGAGAAGAGCCGATACCTTGTTACAGTCTGTGCTCAGAACACCTTGTAAAAATAGGCATTTTCCATTTAATACAAAGAAGCAGTTTTTCCTGCATAATTCCTGTGTTGAATGAATGTCTTTGAGTGTTCTTTATATGCTGTAGGTTTTCATTTGCAGGGAGTTGTTTGATTTTCAAGATTGAGAGTTTCTTTGTGGTTTCATGCCAGGAGGGCATGACAGAGTATTGCGGTCTCTGAATACCAGCGCATAGATGCACTTCTGAACTCTGCGGATTCAGACAAAGACGTGTCAGGTGGGCACAAAAGCTGAGATCAAAAATTTAGGGAAGACCTGTGATGTTGTTGAATACCTCAGGAGGAAAGGTTGTGGAGAAGAACAAAATTGCAGATAGAATCTTTGTGAGTTCTGTAGAAGCTCTACCAGGTGGGCATTGAGCCAGTGAAAAGAGTGCACAGAGGAAGAACTCTATTGTGAGTTCAACTGAAGTCAGAATCACTAAGGATTCTGAGATCTCTTCCAGGAGGGCATTGAGCAGGTGCATAGGGTGCACAGGAGAGAACAAAATGGTTGGATGTTTTGTCAAAAGATACTCTGCCAGGTGGGCATTGAGTAGATGTGAAGACATGCACAGGAAGATAACTCCTTTATTTCTGTAGTTTAAGGAAGAACCCACTGAGGGATCTTCATAGGGTTGTTGAGCACCCTGAAACACTCAACAAGAGGTTTCTTGAGAAGGGGATAGCTAGGAGGGCATCCAAATTCTCCATCTGTAGGAGAAGGAAAAAGGATAAAATCCCTTAGGGGTCTAAGTATTTGAAAATCTTAGAAGAGATAGCACTTTGCATGCAAAGACTCTGCAAGGAACGCAAAATTCCAAAGAATCCTTTGAGGATTCGAAACCAAAGCTCAGGAGGAGTAGCGTTTCATACGTGCGGGCGAGGATTCAAAGTTGTGAAGCTTGCAGAGAAAAGAAACAAAGGTCAAGGCCTTTGAGAATTTGAAATTCTTCCAAGTCTGGGAAGACAAGCGCCAAGGCTCAGTAGGAGCAATGTCTACCATCGGATCAGCCGAGGAGATCCGGACCGTTGAAGGATTTCACGTCTAGGTAGAAGTAGGAGGAGTGTAAGAGCCAAGAATATTCAGAGCCATCATATATTAAGCTAAAACCCGACAGCCGTTGGATCTTCCGAGAGTTGCATGAGGTTTAAACCCTCGCAAGTAGAGGTGAAAGTCTCGAAAAGGTTGGAGATCAGGATATCGACGTTCGGGAGTTCAGGAGTCCAGAGGACGAGAGTCCGGGCACTCAGCCTTAGAAATCGTGAAAAGGCGAGATTATATCTGAGCTATCCATCTGCGAGACGATGCATGTCGCGGAATCATCCATTTCGGAGATTCGGGCACCGGGACTCACAGAGGTGAGCATCTTGACTTCGCGAGTAGCGAAGTCCCGAGGAAATTTGATTCGTTCGTTGGAAGGAGGACACGTGTCACGAGATCCTCTCTATCAGGGATTCGAACAATGGGGTTCAGAGAAGGAATTCCTTCGACTTCACGAGTGGCGAAGTCGCGAGAGGATTAGGACCGTCCCTTTGAGAAGGACAGGTGGCAGAGATCAAGGGATTTTGCAAACTCGAAGGTTCGCAAGGTGAAGACCCAAGAGTTAGGAGCTCCAAGTCATGAAGTTATGAAATAGTGAGGAGCGGAGACAGTCGTTGGATCTAGAGAACGGGAGGACCGTTGGATCTGGAACCCCATTGCATATCGCACATTCGGGGGTTCGGAGGTTGAGAGGGGTCACTCTTGACATCAAAAGTTGCGAAGTGTCGAGAGTTGAGGCACGATTATGGACACATGGAAGAACCACAAGGTGGGGTCTGTGTGATTGGTAGGTGAACACGTGTCGCCTAGAGGAAGGATTCAATACTCTGTTGACTTCTTGCGTATCAAGGATTCGTGAGATAAGAGCACGAGAGCTCGACATTGAAACTTGCAAATTCGCGAGTACCGAGAATGCGAGGAGAAAAGTCAACATCGCCTCTCGGGGGTTTGTGAAGGGAAGGTGCCAAGGTTGTACATTCGAACTTGCGAAGCGACGAGAGGAGAGAAGTGCTAGCGCTTAGCCTAGACAGTGGTCGCATAAGGAAGGAGTTGGCAGAGGAAGAGCCATACCTGTATCGACATTTCAGGTATTGCAGGATTTGAGAAGGAAGAGTCAGAGTTTCGACTCGCGAACTCGTGAGATCGCGATATTTTTGACAAGAGACTTTGGGTTAGGCCCTTGGTCATGGTGTTGTGGTCGCTTGGGAAAGGAGGAGCTCACGCCTAGTGTTGTTCACACAGGGGAGCTTCCTGAAGGACCTGTGGATCTATTTGAAGGAGATTCTAGTAGGGAATCAAAAGAGTTGATTCGACTCAAGGGAGACAAAGAACGATCCTGAGAGTGGACTTCGGCCCGAGATATGATAGGTATGCATCACCAAGAAGCTCACGTAACCACTTCTCTCAATTAAAATAATCATGGGTGAATAAAATATAATAAAAATACATATCCCCTTAATCCCCCTCTCTCATGGAATCACAGGTAACTCTTGTCCTTTCCCTTCTTGAAGCCAACGATGTATTTTATTATTAATAATGATCACAACATTACATTTCGTAGGAAATCTACCCTCTTATAATTGTTTGGTCACTTTGGCCTTTCATAAAATAACAAAATACATTATTTAATATGGGGAATCAAACCTGGAGTATTGCAGTCATCCATAGCCCCGATGATTTTACTTGTACTTGCCACACTATTAATAGTTCTTTGAAATTCCTCATTTTTTTTTTAAAATTTCAGAATATGCTCACCCTTTTAGATTTTAGATATAGATATGCATATGCACATAGGGTGTGAAGGAATTGGGGTGATACAAGAGTTACTTTGATTTGTTGAGTATATGTTTTTCATTTTAGTTTAACCCACATGTCTCCCAAAAAACCATAATAGTATTAGGCATTTGATTAATGTGAAGTTCATGGAGCTAAAAAAAAAGAGTGGATATACACTTTCCTATACTTTTGGATTATCATGGTACGCTTAGTAGGCGCATATGATTTGCCAAAAATATCATTCCATACCTATAGATGAGAATTTCATGAATGCTCATTCAGATAGAGCAACCCATGCATCTTATGACATGTAAAACATTTTTTTAGTATGTGACTAGAATTGGACTATCCCCTCACCAAAATTCAAAGATTAATCGTCCAAGTAGACTAAGATTCAAACTAGCTTAGGAAAATACTAGCATTCAAATCAAAATATGGAAGAAATATGTCTAAGAAGAAAGTTAAACTAAAATTGGATGTCCATACATGAAAAAAAAAACTAAGCTAAAAGAAATCTAAATCTAGAATTTCAATCATCCAGAAAGAATGAAAACTGGCTGAAAAATGAGAAGAGAAAACAAAAATGACCAATAAATATTGTGGCATAAATAAAAGAAGTGTTTTCAGTGAAAACATAAAAGGAATCCAAGGGAAATAACCGATCAAAAAAATTTCACCATTCAATATCAATCCCGATGAAAACATTGCCACAGTTTATGATCTGAAATGAAAAGAAAACAAAGTATGAGAGTTGATGATCTATTGGAAAGGATCTGCAACACAATTCTCCAATCCAATTGTCACATATTTTTTTTCTTTCATTTAGTGCAATAAAAAAATATTCTAGGAATCTAGCAAAATGGGTTAATGGTTAAATTTAGTCAAAAAAATTCCTTGAAAATTGCATCACATGAAACATTCCACAAACCCATAAGCTTTCAATATTTCATTGCATAATCATTTCCTTTTCAATTTTGAAAATGATGAATTCGCAATAACATAAGTTACATTTCATATTTCTCACCCTAGAGCCATTTTCTCTTTACCATAAAAGATAATCATTAATACCAAATATTCATTCTGATAATGTAAAGAGATATTACAACTATGGAGGTTATCAAAATAGTCATTAAAATGACTCCAAACATTGATTAGATCAAAGAAAAATGTGAGAATACATTTATGATCAGTGATTGAGTTGGTGACAATCTTGGTTTATCAAAAAAAACAAATGTCGTAAAGAAATCTTAAGTAGCCAAGTTAGATTAACACTTCCCTACATTGCTTTCAGTTTAAGAGAAAAATCCTGAGTTGTTGGTCACTCAAGTCATTTCCCAACCTTCATAACAAAAGAGAATGGTGTGATCAACTCTTAGATAGTTTGGGAATAAATCCCTCTCTCAATTGTTTGAATTGTTCAAATGAAATTAAACTAAAAAAGAAATGTAAAGATCGAAATAACAACTAATCCTAAGAAAATCATGCTAATATAATATAAACTTAAACTAAGTGCGATATCATAAAAATATGTGTAAAGGTTAGTGCAGTGATCAAGTATCATCTGTTGTGCATTCAACCAAATATCACAACCTTCTTCCTGAGATATGAATACTATGCTCTTTCTCTCAATATTCCTTACGACAAAAGACTAAGTTCCATTGATTGTTTTGAGATGTGGACCCCTGGACATGATTTCATGTTCTTGAAATTAGAATAAATCAAATTAAGTAAACTAGACCATAAGACATCGATCCCATCTATCTTGTAAAGATACAAATCCACCAAAAAACATTAGTCATGAAAATATGATTGAAAACTTATTACCATTGCACCCCAAGGAAAGTGTTTCCTCTGATTAGTGATGATAACCATGTGAAACATTTGTATGTTCACCTTCAATATCGTGAGAAGAAAGAGGAAATAATCATGGAAAAGATACAAATCAAGACACTCTGGCAAGGTGCAAATGATCTCAGGTTATAACTTATATGGATCAACTTCCCCAACTCAAATGAAAGATACAATTAGAAATTGAAATGTAATGAAGTGATTAAAACTAGATTTATAATGGGTGATAATATTAGCATGGTGGGAATATTCATGAAACTAATAGCCTCAAGATATCAATATTTTTCCATGTAGAGAAACCATAAATACCATTTCCTTGAGATCATACATGTCAAAGAATAAGAGGAAAGTGAAATGAAAAAAAAAAAGTGCATAGCTTATCTCTCCACTAGGTAAGTTTTCCATTCAAAGAATGAGACATATAATTTGGAAAACCAAAATCAACAAACTCATGAATAAGAGGGATCAACATAGAAGAAGTACATGCATGACCCAAATAATTCTTATCTTTTCTGATTATGATTAAACTTATTTTTGGGTTCAAGGAGTGATGAAGAGTGTGGTCCCAATAGATTGGCAAGTTACAAACCACAAGGAAAGGACATCTTGAAGAATCACTATCATGGTTAAAAAGTAAATGATGAAGATTCAAAATTGGAATCTTAGAAGTTGCATTGACATATTCAATAAAGGTACTTACAAGTCTCAAGCATTTTGAATAGATTCAACATGAGATAAGTGTAAGGTTCTCAGCCATGATAAAAATAAAATTTCTAAAGAATGTAACCTTAATGAATGACCCAAAATAAATGAACCTAAATGATGAAAATGTATTATTGAAGAAAATATCAGATCTGAAATTACACTGAATGGACAGTGGTGAAATTGACTCCTTGGTCGTTCAGTGTATGGGGAAGAGAAAGATTGGTTCCCAAGTAATTTTATGAAAAATATATCAGCAAAATATTTAAATAACCATGATGTCCAGAATTGTCAAAAATGCATCTAGATAGTGTGAATGAAAGTATCTTGGTGTTATGTGTGGGAGGAATTTTGTATGAAGAGAGATGCAAGAGATCATATGAAAATCCTTCTTGAAAAAAAAACTAAACAAAGAATAAGACATGTGCGACAAATTCCCATAAATTAAAATCAAAAATGTTGAGAAAAAATAACTCAAAAGAAATAAAAGTAATCTAAGACTATTTTGAAAGAAAAGTATATGCAGAAAATTCATGTTGGTTGAAAGTGATCAAAGGGAAGAGTCAATGGGAAATAAAACCACTTGGATAACTCCAAAACCATGATAAAATATTTTTCCAAGGAAATTATGAGGAGTTGGAGTGGACTTGATTTTAGGGGCCTAATTTAATCGTCAATATTTCCATTCACTGTGCATGAAATAGAAAGATCAACACTATAAAAGGAATCTCAATCAAGCCAAAATATTGTAAGTGAGAGTCATATCAGTGTGGAACCATTAGTGTTGAGTGTCACGATAATAGGGGTGGAATATTAATATAATTTAAGATATTGCACTTGTGAAATGACAAAATTATTCAAAGAGATATGACATAGTGATCAAGCATAAAAATCAATGATCTGAAAATTACCCAACACATAGAAAAAATTGAGAATGAGATGAAGGAAATTTTTCCCATATCAAAACTACATTGAAAAATCCATTCAAGGGAAAATTAGTGTGCAATCCTTGTGTTTCTTTCCACCCCTTCCAATAATTCATTTATTGATCATCCAACAATAATGAAAAGAGAATGTAAACAAAAAACTAATTAAACAAACTAGAAACTAAAGCTAAACTATGCAAAAAAAAGACGCTAGTCTATTCTACTATACGCCTACTCTATGCTACAATATCTGAAATAAAATGAACTATGTAAAGTCATAATTCCATTGTATCCATCCTTGTAATACCATGCCTACATACATATGTTCAAGACAAAATATTAGTGACATAACGTGGAATAAGAATTGACTAAATGTAGGAAAAATTAACTCATGATAAACTCTATCCACCATATTAAAAATATTATTTTGATCATTCATGGGAAATCTATCCAAGTAAGATATCCAAAACCATGGTTCGATTCTATCATAAAATGTACCATGATTTTCATATAGTTGATGTAGGTATTTCAAAGGAAAGTAACATAACAAATGAAAATCGTGCATAGAATATGTGTAAAATGTTGTTGGTAAGAGAATATGTGTGCTAACAAAGTTGTTTATACCTAAATATAAACCAAAATAATGAGGGCCTAACATAACCATAGGTGTAAACCAAAGTTCCTCATTATCTTGGAAAGCCTCCCTGGACTCACAATTCAAGTAACTATCAAACTGAGACAAATTAGCTGAAACAAATGATTTACATAGACTAGTATACATTGTAACGACCCTGCTTAAATAGATGTATAAGATTATTAATTATAATTAATTTAATAATCTAACTATCCTAAAAGTTAGCTAAACAATAATTATTTATTAAATAATATTAACTAATTAATTATTATTAATTACTTGTTCATGTTTGTCAAGGATTAATTAATTATTAATTGACTCATTAATTAATTAAGTAAAGAATTAAAGGGGTTAATAAGTTTAATTTGTTAAAKACTTACGTATTCGGGAAGGGATAGRACATTAAATATAAGGATAAGATATTAATAAGGGATAAGATAAGATAATAAATACGAAAGGATAAGATAATAAATAAATGGATAAGGAAAGTAATGAAAGGGGGAGAGCCTTACGGTGGAAGGCATTCTTTTGGAGGAGGATTTTATTTTGGGGGGAGGAAGCATTTTGGAGAGGGACGAGAGTACTGGTTTCTTGGCTTGGCTTTTCTGGTTCTGTGGTAGAGTTTTGCAGTCTTTGAGTATCATTGCAGGGGGCACCGGGTTGCTAGGGGTTTTGGGCATGGGCGCCAGGATATCCATATGGTATCCTGGAGCTAGGAAGTTGTCCTAGTTGGCAGGGTGGAAACACGGTTTGGGCAGATTTGGTCCGTGGTTTCAAGTTGGGAAAGGCTTCAGTAGTAACAACAAGACAAGTGGAGGGTTAGCATCAGACCAAGGTATGTTAATTTACATATTTGTTTCATTCTGTCATGAAATTATTAATCGTTGATAAATTTAAGTTACTGAAGTTACTATTATGAAGATTATTATTCTGTTATGAAGTCATTGTTTCAGTTTATGGAATAAATTGATGTTTAAATTAATACAGTTATTATACATGGTATCAAAGCCCTGGTTCAAAATCTGGAACCAAGGGCCTACCTACCTACCTACCTACCTACCCACCTAACCTGTAAGCCAAGTAACATTGAAACCTTAAGAAAACCCTGAATATAAAAGAAGGAGAAATATGTAAGAAATTCCCCATAGTGTCAAGTCTCTCTCCACTTATTCAAGTCACCTTCACGCCTATAAGGGTCTTGACCTCCTGCAAGAAGTAAGAAGTACAAAGACTAAAGAGTATTAGGTTCAAAAAAAATAAATCTTAAATATGAAAGAATATAGAAATGCCCTACTTTTGTTTTATTTTAGCAGAGGTTCTTTAAAATAAAATACAACATTCTAGGTTTAATAATTCAAGGTGGAATTCTAAGTGCAGTAGGCCTGTTGCAAGCCAGAGCTAAAAGGACTTTGCCAAAGTGGCATTTGTTCAAACAAAGAGTTCAAGTCCTGTACTCACTTCAATATTCACACATTTAACTTAATTCATTGTTAAGAAATGAGGAATAAGTTGGTTGTAACTGTTAAAATTCAGTATTCTTTCCTACAGAGAATTATGCACTAAATTTCGAAATAAAATGACAAATTTAAATTTGAAAACCATAAAAAATTTATAAATCTGACTATAATGCATTGCGGGCCTAAAAGTGCAGAAACCCTTACAAAAACAACAACAAACGCAAGACACAAAACCAATTAGAAAGCCATTGCACTAGCAGGCAATAGATCTTACGCATGAATATGCCTAGGTACTTCCTAGAGAAATGATCTTGAAGTACTCCAAAGAGAAGTATTACGGAATAAATGTATGGCAGAATTCCTGGAAAGAGGGACACCAATTGGAAGAATAAAAACATTCGTGTGGTAACAAGCTAAGAGGATTGGAATAACAACCTGCAAGTTTGATAGAAAGAACAAATACCATAAAACAATAGTATAGAGGATCATGAAAACAGGTAGCTATGTTTTTCTAGATTAAATTAAATCAAAGGCATAAATGAACGACTTTCACTGATTGAGAGATTGTTAGATCAAAGAAACCTAGAAACCCTACCAAACCCACCCAGATCGAACATCAAAATTGTTAAGTTCCTAACCCGCACATAGGTAGATCAATGTATTCAGATGTAATAAAGGTCAATATTAATAAGACCTTTCAATAAAATAGAATAAGGCAGATGTAAGAAGACCTAATAGAAGCTTCCGCTTCTAGAAGGATCTTC